>JAECUM010002773.1:0-95522 GCA_016617855.1 Megalonaias nervosa | reverse complement strand
TCCAAGCACTCTAGCAGCAGTGACGTCAGAATCGGATCCAGTTCACATGACTTTGGTGCACTCTTCATCACGATTGTACATACTAAATCCATAGAGACAGGTTCAAATGCTGCTAATGGTTGCCGCTGAAATTCTGTATTGCAACTGTATGGTGACGACGAGTCAACTGAAATTGTGTTGTCAAGTTTATCTCTGATGGTTTGTACTTTGTCACGAAGAAATTTGCAAACAGGTCCGGGAGGTCGACTAGAGAGAAAGTAGCTGGAAGTGGTGTACATTTGTTCCTTGACATTAGCTTGTTAGTAATCTCAAATAGCTCTTTGCAGCTGGAACTTTCCGTGATCTTAGTACTGTAGTGGGCTGATTTCGCTGCATGGACTATGTTTGTGACATTCTTCTTAGCGGCATCATAGTCTGCTTATGAATAGTGAGTCTGGTGGAAAGCCAAAGCCTCTCAGCTTTACGGCGGTCTCTTTTAGCAGTGCGAAGCTGGTCCCTAACACTGCTATACCACGGAGCACACTTCTGAATTGCTACTCTGCACTTGGTTGCTGGGGCATGTTTGTCAAGCAATGAACGCAGGCAGTTATCAAGTTGTTCTGCTGTAGGAGGTAAGCTAGTTGTTAGGTTTGCTTGGATGTCATGCATTAGTTTGGTTCTGTTTATCATACGGAGGTTTCTCTTAGTAGCGAATAAAGGTGGAGGGTTAGGGACTGATACGTCAAGATGGCATATAATGCAGAGGTGATCTGATGAAAGTTGTGGGACACCAGGGAGGACTGAAGAATATTATCATCAGGTCTGTAAAGAATCCAGTCTAATATGGACCATGTTTATGGGTGGGTTGGCTAACTGACTGTTTGAGGTTGAAAACATGAATGGAATCTAGGAGTTTCGATGTGCATGGGTTTCCAGGACAGTCAAAGTGAAAGTTAAAATCTCCAAGAATAATCAGGTTGCCACCTATCGAATTTCCATACTCCAGGAGATTCGGAAACTGCTCCAAAAAGAGAGATTCTGTCAGCTTGTTTTTTCTACTAGGAGGAGGGCGGTAGAGGCAGAAAAAGTGGACTGACCTTTGTTCCAGTGCGAGTGTAGTTTGGACTAGTTCAAACGATGTGTGGTCGAAATTGAAAGTTGTTGTGTAGTTAAGACGGTTGATCAATGGAGGTCTTTGCGATGACAGCAATTCCACCTCCGCGAGAGTGGCGGGGGAACGACTTGATGGAGTAACCGGTGGGTGTTAGATCCACGCACTTGGGTTCATCGCCTGATGTTTTTAGCCATGTTTCTGTCAGGAAAAAGACGTCGATATTCTGATCGTTGATAAAATTAACTATTTCTGTGCGCTTTTCCGATGGTCCTACTGATTGGGCATTGAATAATGCGATGCGCAGTGGTATCTCTTCGATAGCTGACACAAAGGTTGACGATTTAATTGGAATTTGGATTAGGTTGTCTAAATTAACGGCCGAATTTTTAAATTTCTGCGCCGGAAAGGGCGAAAGGGAGATAACTGGAATTCTTCTTCCTGTTCTACGCCGGCCAGCTTTGAAACAACGCTTCTTTTTTCGCTTCCGTTTACAGTTATGGAATGATGAATGTAGTCCCAGGTCGTTTAGTCTAGTGCACAATGTAGTGTGGAGAGCCAAGGAGTGGCCATTTAACGCAATTAATGAGGGTCCATCATAGCATAAACGGGTGGACTGGCGAGTATCACGTGATGGCGGCTTGTTCGATAACAAAGGAAGCCGCAACAGTGGAGCAAGACAGCTGAGAAAAAGTCTAATTTTTCTCGTTTCCAATATAAGAAGATGAAGAAACACATTCGAAAAGAACAGCCAGTGCATGATGAACACAATAACGCAGACGAAGACAGACAACAAGCACACAGATCATGAAAACGGCACAAAAATCCGGACAGCTGCCTCAAGCCGGTTAAGCGATAACGGCCATCTTGCAATCCATATCACTCTTGTCTCCTGTTCAGGAACAGTGATGTAACACATTACCAGACATAAAGATAAATAATTAAGCTTAACAATCACTGCAAGTCAAACATGTACATTGATTCTTGGTTATGAAATATATATGAATGCCACCCTGTTTTCAGGCAGCAAAATATGTACTTTTCAGACGGCTTAAAAAAATTAACCGTTATCAGCAGTTTTGTATAAATTGCTTGAATTTCTCTATAGTAACAATTAATATGCATCTGTATCAAGTAGCAACATTACTCTAACTCCCTTTTTTGGTGTGTGGTAGGTGAAACTTGCATACCAGGAATCCGAGCTCTTGGCCTTGCTGAAGAAAGTACCGCTAGGTTCTACAGAGTTGTCATGTTTGAGAGAGAGAGCAGAGCAGCTGAAGGATGGAACAATCAAGTCTAGAGGGGATGCACTACTACCCTTGACTCTAGCAAGCTTTATCTTTGATTCTTTGTGTTTGCCAGGTATTTCTCACCTCTTTGTCACTTTAGCTCAGTAAATCCAGTGTTGTGTAATATCTTAGAAAATATAAATACAATAAACACTAAATTTCTGCAAAATTATTTTTCACAGTGGACATCTTCAGTAGCTTGAAGCAAGGAATGGCACTATGTCAAGTCTAAATTCAACACTTTTCAGAGTCAGTTGTTTGGCAGTATAAGCAATCATAAGTTTAATGTGCCTTTGTTGCCAGGGAACCAAACAATTACCTTGTAATAAACTTGTCATAATTTAATATGAAAATATATTCAGCTTCTAGCCTGATTTTATTTAGGCAAACTTTAATAACAAGATCCCTTCATACTAATACATTTTTGTAGTGAAAGTAAGTACACATTGTGATAATTTAATCTGACTTGTCAATCATTACAAATTACTGTATCTTGTTTCATAGAGCTTGTTAAAACTTAACAGAGTCAGAATTTACTCATTATGGGCAATCCAATGCATTGTGTTTCATTGTAATTTATGAAAAGCCAGGCAATCAGTGTGCAGGACAATATGAATGAGGAGACATTTTAAATCGACATTCATCACATAAAGCAAATCTGTCTCCAAAATCCCAAGGAACCTATTAGCCAGTTTCTTGAGTTTAGCTTCATCAGGTTTCTTTCCTTTTCAATATCAGACTGGTGTAGTTTTTCCAAGTTACATTTAGGGTACAAATATTGGGGTATAAAGTTAGGCTGAAGAGTTTGAGTGTCACTACAATAAAGCCTTATTAACTAGGAATATTACAAAACTGAGAAAAATTGTGATCCACTCTAGCAAGCCAAGTCTCAGCATGTCCAGGAAGATCTACAGGGAAGTCTGTCCAGGTATCAACACGGCAGCAAGCAGATGAAAAGCTGGGATTTGAAGGAGCTGTAGCTGCTCTAGGTATGTACCTTAAATAATAATCAGTTGTTGAAAATAGGGCAAACCGCTGGGTTTTAGCAAATATTTTGCTTTTATTTCATGGTTGTGTCTACATTGCTTTGAAGTTGCCTATGCTTTAATTCCTAATAAGCCTTGTGGAGGTAGAGCTTAATCGTGTCATAAGTGTACATCATCTTCCGTTTCTGAATGTTAACTTCCAAATTTACAGTTACAGCACAGGCTTATTATCGGCGATATCTTCAAGAGAGAGAGAGAGAGTACACCAAATAAGGCCATATAAATATTTTTTGTGTCAGAAAAGGATGAACAAAATATTCCATTAAACATGATATTTATATCAAATAGTTTCATTGAAATAAACATGTATTGTCATTCTCTCATTGACATCATTTTTTCAATCCAGAACATTTCATGAGAAATTTTCACCAACAACTACAGAACAGTTGAAACTATTGTGATCACACACAAAGTTACTTGAAGTTAAAAAGTTAAAATAAAGTGAACAGTTTGTAAAACATTGACAGTTGGAGATATTGTCCAGAACCTGAGTCTGGGCACATTTCATTTCCTCCTGAAAATCTCCATGCATCTGACACATTTTATACTGTATATCATTCTCCAAATTCATGGCTGCTGTTTCTGTTTTGCTGAGGTAAATGCTTTGGGAGGATTCAGAATTTAAGCTCCTTTCTGCTGAATTTCAGCACATGACTGCTTGTATTTTCTAAACAAATTTCTGAATGAAGTGCAGTTCTCAGCATTATTTCTTGTTCATCTGTACGCACAGTAGAGTTATTTTGCACATGTCCTCTTCCTGTTATGAATGGTGAAATACCCCAGACACAGTCACATGATTTTGATAATATTTTATAGTTTATTCACTCATTCTACTTGATTCCTATATCTGTCAGAGACACCTTGCAACAGTCAATGGTAACAAGTTATTTTTCCTCTTAATGTACACTGCTTCCTCATTTTAGAGTTCCCAGATAACTACAAACCCACTTATTATGCAGGTATAGATCCCATCTTTTCTTATAAAAAATGCCCCCAAAATATGTCTTACTGACTCATCTTGAATAAAACTGTAATCAAAATTAGTGAATTAAAACATGATACAGTATTTCACTTGTTTTGTTGTTCAAAACTGTGATTTGTGCCCAGAAATTTGAATTTGCATGATGATAAACACTGTAAATAACAGTATGCGATGAAATAAATGTTGCTAGTTTTTGAAAAAAAAAGAAATCTTGTTTTGATGGCTTGTCAACGTTATTCAAGTTCCCTGATACTTGGATTCCTGACTTGCAGTATACTATTAAATATCAGTCCGGGAACCAGACTAGCCAACGAAACAAAAAGCAGTAAGATAATACACATGTTTTTGTGTACACGTGTTGATTGTTGAAACCAGTTGAAACAATCTTTCACATGTTGGACATTTTGAAAATCAATGTTATTTTTAAAGAATAACGAACAACTTCATTAGAATGCGCATTATTAACAATTATTATCGTCATGATTGTATAACAATGATTCAGTCATTAAACAGCCCCGTTTCCTCCCCCCCCCGTGTGGTTTTCTTGAAGTATAGTCTAAGTAGATTTCAGTGACCGTTTTTTTTTGAAAATAAAGTTAGTTTATACAGAAAAATATTTATTTTGAAAATAAAGGTAATTTAAACAGAAAAGAGAACAACTTAATTAGATAATTATTTATTGACAGTTATTCCCAGTCCAATTAGTAAATGGTTATTTAAACGCTTAACCCACCCACATCTCTCCTTTTTTATCGATATTGATGTCTGCTCCATTCTTAAGTGTTTAGAGGTCCCTTGGTAACTCATGCTGTCACTTATGTGTAGTATGTTTTTTCTTAGACCCCATTGTGCACAAATTGTTGAAGGAGAGGTGTATGTCTGGAAGTAGTCCACTTGACATTGCTCACCTAACAAAACAACTTCTGCTTATTTTAAAGTCTCTCTGTATCATATGGCCACAGCCTTAGGTTCTAATCTATAAAAACATGCCAGTTGGTGCTAGGGATCATCCAGGTCTCTCAGGATGAAGTTTGTTATGCTGCATATATATTATTCACGTGGGTTTTTAAACAGAGAGGCTTCCAATGGTTTCATGTGCCTTTAAGAATAAAAACAAGACACTGGTATTTCTACCAGTGTAATGTGATCTAGATTGATCCTTTCAGCACAAGTAACTGGAATATACTGCATCATATTACATATTCCAACGGGTGTGAAAACCTGCCAGGAGTGGTTGTTGTTGTGTTTGATGGCTTAATGCCATTTTGCAGCATATGATAGTCTATACATGGCAGCCAGTATATATGGTGCAGGAAGAATGCAGGAAAACCCCTGGAAGAAATGGTACCCTCCATAACACCTCAGTTGTTATGTGAATGTTTCATAATAATAACATGGACCTTTATGTTATTGCCAATCAGAGTATGTCATTGAAAGGAGTAATCTAAACTGAAGGTCTGTCATATTGTGATCAGTGTTGCACTTTGGATGCCAAGAACAGGGAACTCTGTAACATTTTGAAGGCACAAAGAAAACTACTAGAAAACAATCAAGGCAGTAGTAGGGCTAAAAAAATGGGATAAACGCATTTGCTATGGCAGTTTTGCCCCCATCTCAACTTCATCATCTGCACTGCATTAGCATCTTAACATGATAATTATATAATTGTAATGAAAGTTTTACCAAAAGGCTCAAATAACACTCAAAAAATATTGGTCAGTATAAAATTGACTAAGTCATGTCACCCAGAAGACTTAACATTTTTATGAACTCTTTTTTTTTTTTTTTTGTACGCCACTAGGTATGAAGGCCAATGTATCTGAAGCTGAGCATCCATTGCTGTGTGAAAGCACTAGGAGACAGAGAGGAGAGTTGGCAATTACCATGCTGGTTCACTACAAAGATGACATGAACAAACTTAGTAAGGTAAGGCGAGCTCTTGTCAGTTGCCCAGCAGTTTTTAGTGACTCTCTGTCATAAATATTGCTTTCTTTTAGACAGAGAGATTGACAGTATGTACATAATGCAAAATTATTTTGATAAACTTTTCCTTGATAATGTAAGCACTCTCAAGTCTGTTTATTTTCTGCCAGTAAAGCATGGTGAATTAATTTTGATCACTTTGTAATATTCAGTAAAAGTAGCAAAAGAAGATATTGAATGTAATCTGTTACTGTGATCTGGTAATAATTGAATATTTACAGAATTTTTTTAATGAAAAGGTATATTTTTTTCTGTTTGCCACTTTTAAAAATGGTGCTGCATCATGCCAAATTTAGCTCAGCTTGTTATATACCAGAAAAGCTTTTGGGCTGGGATTATCTTTCTGTCAGTTAGTGCAAGTTTGTTATTGCTAGTCCTCTAAAAAGGACTTGAAGGATTGCCATGAAACTTTACACACACACTTTTATCCAAATGTCTGGTTGGTCCCAAATGAAAATGCTGCTGCTCAGGCATCTAATATGGCCACCGCAGCAGCAATCATGAACATCTTGTCACTTCTCTTGAATGGATGGTCATAACAATATGGGATTTTTACTGAAACACTATATATGTCTTGTTGGTTCAATATGAAAATGGTGCTGGTTTGAAATTATTGTGATATACATCTCCTGAATGGAAAGTCATATTGACATGGGGTTTTCACCAGGAGACTTTTTATGATGTCTAGCTGGTTCTGATTGAAAATGGTTCTGCTCGGACATCAGATATTTCTGCAACAGTGGCCATCTTGAAAATCTTGTTATCACTACTTCTGTTAATGGTGATATCAACATAATGATTTCACTAAATGACTTCTTATAATATCTAGTTGGTTCTAAATGAAAAAGGTGCTGATTTGATGTCCAATATTACCACCACTGCAGCCATCTTGAAAATTTTGTTATCAGTTCTCCTGATTGAAGTCATATTGTCATGAGGTTTTCATCAGAAGACATTTATGATATCATGTTTTTCCCAATTGAAAATGGTCCTACTTAGATATAAAATATTGCCACCACAGTGACCATCTTGAAAATTTGGCCATATTAACATGGCTTTTTCACTAAAAGATTTTGTATTATGTCTAGTTGGTCCTAAATGAACATGATGCTGATCTGACATCCAATATGGCCACCACAGTGGTCTCTTGAAAATTTTATTGCTTTTCCTCCTACGTTGATATTCATATCAATATGGGGTTTTCACTACATTGATCTGAAAGTAAATGGTGCTGATCTGATATACAAAATGGCCACCATGGCAGTCATCTTGAAAATCTTGTTATTGCTACTCTTTCTGATTTGATGGTCATATCAACATGGGGTTTTCACTAAAAGACTAAATAAGATGTCTAATTGGTCTTGAGTGAAAATGGTGGCAATCTGACATCCATTATTGCCACCATGGCAGCCATCATACAAATCTTGTTATTACAACTCTAAGTGAACAGAAAGTCACCTTGAAAATTTTGTTATCGCCACTCTTCTGAATGGATGGTCATATCAGCATGGGTTTTCACAGAAGACTTTATATGATGTCCAGCTGGTTTAAATGAGAATGGTGCCAATCTGACATGTAATATGGCCACCACACAATGACATACATGTTAACCTCCCAGATTGCAGGTTTATCTTCCATGATGAGGGGTGTCTACATTCCCTCCTGTCACTCACTAAAATCTCCTTTTATACACAAAATTATAATTAAAATTTTTATTTTTTTCCCCATTTTATTCACACCCTGCTTCCAGCGTGTATTTATGGTAATACTGCTTGTGATCATATGATTGAACTATCTCAAGCAGGGCAAGTTGATTTTGTTACTAATTTCAAGTAGCATAAAACAATTAACATTCCTTTGATTCTCTCAGAAGGCTGAGTTGGCTACAGTGTTTGAATTTTATCAACATGGATTGTACTGTGTGTGATCAGAAGCAATTCCAAAAGGTTTATAGATTAATTGATTATGGTTGGATTACTATAAAGCTCAGTCAGCATGAAGTAATGTCAGTTTGGCTTTAGTGTCAAAAGTTTGTCAAGTTCTGTCTTCACGCTAATCAGATTTTAAAATCTGCAATGCTGGCAAGAATGACATTACTTGTCATGCTGCATATTAAAGCAATAAATGCTACAACAAATATGCCATCACTGAATTCCATGTTCGTAGATTTCTGTATCGAATATAGATAAAAATACACATGCAATGACACTATTTCAGTGTATCCCCCAGGGGTGTAAAATTGAGGGTTAAAAAAAACAAACAACCTTGGTGTCAGAACTGGGGGTCAAATAAAAAATGGGGGGGGTCAAAAATGTACTGACAAATTTTCATCTGACCCATACTTTTTCAGCTTGAAATAGGATATTGCAACTTGCACAACACACTCTCTCTCCCAAAAAAAATACAAATAAACCAACATGCACAATTAACACCCAAATACATTGTCCATTCAAAGGATAATTTTATTAGGTCATTTTCCTTTTAGTTTGTACTTTTAAGTCTCCTTATAATCTTTTTGTAGGAACATTACAGACCAACACATTACATACAAGCCAATACAAAAAGCCAAATAAGTCTTTTTAACCAAATGACAGTTAATTTACTGCCTGTCATAAAATGTACTATCATCGGTTTCATTGTACTTCGTCCTGAAACACTTTTTTCCAAAATGATTCATCTTCTCTTTAATAAGTTACACTTAACTTTTAGATCTTTCTTTCGTTGCAGTAAAGTTACAAACCAACAAAATCTGCAATGACCCCCTGACTTTGTAATCCAAATAAGGGATTTGTCTCTGCAAGTTTACTGATTTCTTTGTTGTGAAAGAATGTCTTGCGTGATAATGTGTTCAACAGATATCTTGTGGCCAACAAGGGAAGATTTTTTAAAATTCTCAAACCATGTCACGAAGGGATTATTCACTTTTGCAGTCTTCACAATCACGCGATCAGAAGTCACACCGGTAAACCCAATGGACATGCCGTATTCCAGTCAAGGGAATTATATTCTTCATTTTTCATTAAAGTTAGATCCACAGTTACTCTTTTATGTTCTGCTTCTTTCACTTTCATGGCTAATGATTCTTAATGCACGCAGTTTTAACCTGGAGATCACTTTCTAGTGCAACAAGCATTAAGGTTAAACATCTGGACGACATCTTGCTGAGCTCGATGGAAATCACTTGAGAGCTTGCAAGATTAGGGAAGCTACTCTGTCATAACATTGCCCATGCTGGTCTGGTTTTCTGTTTTGTATGCTCCATATTGCGGAGTGCAATGCAGGGAGCATACAAAACAGGGAACCAGACTATGCCTATTCTCAAAGTATACATGATGCCATCCCTCATCCAAAGCATTGGATATTAAATAAATCCTGATTGCATTTTGCAAATCCTTTGTGTCAAAAAAACATGGCAACAAAACGTGTGCGTCAATTTTTTCCAGCGTGCGTTCCTGACGCACAAATGTGCGTAAAGGGAAACACTGCTATTTGTCAACATTATAGTAGAATATAATCTCCCATTTATGGTAGCAGATCAGATTTCTGATTTAGTCAGAATAATGTACCCAGACTTGGAAATTGCACGAAAGTTCCCATATAAAAGGACTAAAATGGACAAAAACTACTCACAGTGACTCAAGCTTAGGGTCTTTATTGGGATAAGATAGTCAAAGATGTATGCTGTAATGGAAAATTTACCATTTTCATTGAAAATTCTCCCACTTTTGAAGTCAAAACTCTGGACCAAAGTTTGCAAATACAGTGATTTGTCCTAAACAGATTGCTCTTTTCTGACACATCTATGCAATGGCCATCTTGAAAATCTTTTTATTGCTACATCTCATTGGATTGTCATATTAACATAAGGTTTTCACAGAAAGACTTCTTATGATGTCTAATTGGTCTTAAATGAAAATGGTGCCAATCTGACAACCAGAATGATCACCACATGAACCAAATTGAAAATATTGTTATCGCTACACCTTGATGGAAAATATTGTTATTTCTGCTCCTCCCAAATGGATGGTTATATCAGCATGCAGCTTCCACTAGTAGATTTCTTATGATACCTTGTTGGTCCTAAATGAAAAATGGTGCCAATCCTACATCCACAATGGTTGCCACTGTATTCAAACCCTGTCACTATTCCCCATGAATGGAGGATCATTATGAAATTGGGTTTTCATCAGAACACTTTTAATGATGTCTGCTTTCTTCTAAATGACAATAGTGCAAAGTGGATATCAAGTATTTGCACCACAGCAGCTAATTTTAAAATGTTGCTGAAGAATATCAGTCTTGGTTTCAGCAATGAGATGGAAGAAATAGTCTTATCTTAAATTGCTGGAAATTCTTTTTGCCCAGTATTTCATGCCAGCCCCTTCAGAGGCCTTCTGTTTTTATGTATGAAAGTCCGTAAGCTTGATAACACACACTACTGTAAATGGATTTTTATTGAACCCAGTGTGCAGATAAATTGAAATACCTTGAATGATGCAAGTTCATTAAGTTGATTTTTTAAGACAAAAATTAATTTTGGATTCAGCCAAAGGACTAAGGACTTTGATCACTGTAATGGCCTCAAAAACTATCCAAAATTTCTTTATTTTAAAACTTGGTTTACATATTTTATATAAATATTCCTTTGTCTGTAAAAATATGGTGTATTTTTTCATATTTATTGCCTGCAATGACATCCATGGTGTGAGGTGTAAAATGTGTCAAATGTGCAAAAAAGTGACTGAATGTATTTATGCAAATTAAACTATCCCTGCAGATATGAAACAACATGAAACTTTCAAGAAGTTATCCTTATTAGATAAGTTGAAAACTGGTTTACGTTGTTTCACGTGTGTGGGGTACATTGATTTGAAAGAAAACGTAAAGGTTTTAAAGCAGACATTAACTAATCAATCTTACATATAAAATTAGTGTTTGAAATTGTCTGTTACTTGTAGTTTATTTATGGTATGTGTTATGGTTGTGCCATATCCGGTATATATCAATTGCAAAATATGTATACTTGATATAATAAAATAGTGTGAAATAGTTAATTTTGTTCTTGGACGGGCTTGTGTTCAGTAAAAAAAACCAACCTAACATTTACCAGATTTCAGCCTCTATGAAGTCCTCAAAACCTAACAGTGCATTTGACAATACATTAATTTTTTGACAGGATACTTTTTGTAACCACCTAACACATCTAAAAACTATTTATACATGTTCTGGGTTGTTCTCAATAAGGATGAGCAGAAAATGAGTGTAAATGTGTAAATTAGAACATGTGCCAGTATAACATTTTAGGGGGTCACTTCACGCTAACACATGACATTTCATGTTTCTTTAAGCAAAATTGACATTCAGATGTTGATTCATATTTGTAAGAGCGACTGTATTTGTTCTCTTTCTGTTTATTGTTTCATTTTGAGATAATTTTTTTGCGCAAATAATAATTGGAATATTTGGATGAGATGAGCTAAATATAGAAAAGGCACATTGAGGAATGATGTTCACAGTGAAAAAAAAGGCAGCCAGTTAACCTATTTTTGGTCTGTTAAAATAGAATGATGATAAGAAATATAATCTCTGTATTTTTTATTACCTGGTCATATTAAGTTGCATTTATTATTTATATTGTACTCTTCTACGATTTCAAATATATTGATACTCAGGAAAATAGGATCATAATCTGCATAGCATGAATCACATGCAATTGATTATGAAATCAGCACTGAATCAGGTAAAACAGAATTCAATTTTCATCAGTATCAGTATTCATTTGTTTTAATTTCAATAATTATGCTAGTACCTGGCTTTAAATAATTGTCCATGGATTGGATTTAAAATAGACTTCCACTGTGTCTGCTACCAAGACATTTTAGCATGAACTATTAATTACAGCAGTTTTCAAAGAAATATTCCTGGAAGAAAAGGAATATTGTACAATTTGTTTACTTCTAGTGCAATGATGTGTTTAAAATCTCTTTAAAAAAAAAAAATTTAAAAAAAAAGCAGATAATTGAAGCTTTGAATATATATCTATTACTCCTAAGGAACCTCACTAGGCCACTTGTTGTTTATACATAGTCAGTTGTCAACGTTTTATCTAATCGTGTCAGTCATGTAGCGGTAATACAGTTTTGATGTTAACACTGATGTGTCAAACAGCAGCTGTTGGAGTCCAATTTTAGACTGATTTTTTATTAAAACAATTTAATTTTAAAAAAGTTTAGTTTTCTTTTAAATATAAATAGTGTATATTTATTTTTCCTTCTCTTATTCATGTGCATTCTGTTCACACAATTTCTTTACTTCTGTCTTACTTTCAATTTGTAACATGTTTGGATGAATAACTGTTATCTATAGAATGGCTTGAATGAGAAGCTGAAAAATAACTTTTGAATTAGGAGTTTAAAAGTAACTCAAGAAGCATTTGTTTCTTTAAAATATGCCAATTTCAGCTGACTGCTTAGACTCTTACATCGTCAAAAAATGGCCAGTGTGGGTGGATGCAGCTTATTGTCATTGATGGTTTAAATTAATGATACCAAAGAAGTGGAAGTTAAGTAATTTTCTAATGACAGGGTTGTGGCCTTTGAACATCTCACATCAAGAGCTCCATCAGAAATTTGTCTGAGGTGGGAGTCGGGTATGGTTGACAAACATGTAATGGTCAGCTATTAATTATTATGGATGTAGGATGTGCAAATACTTCGTAGAGGCATATTAGCCATACTGTCAATAAACCACGAAAATAGGTTCTGCAGCAGAGGAGAAGACCATTGGCTTTTTAATAGTCGATTTTCTTTATTAAAAGTGATCTTCGATAAGAAATAAATACCTAGTTTGGGAAGAGATGGGTACCTCTTTTATCTATGTCAGTTTCATAGGATTCTGATTGGGGACCAAAATTGACCCATATTGCACCTTGTTCTTTAGTGAGTATGCCTTGCCAGTATCAAAGACATGTTTCAGTGAGTTGTGATCATCTCTGTCCATGATATCAGATTCAAGGCCAAACAGTTAAGGTTTTGTACTGCACTTGTTTTGTTAACTCAGACATAAGAACATATTACTGCTACAGAATTTGATATCTTAGAGTTTTTTTAATAATGTCTGAGTTGATTTTATTAGCAATAAAACAAGATAAAATGAGAGACTTATGAATTCGTACACAAATTTGTTTTGGCCGTTAGGGCTTTATTCTCTTCAAGGAACTTGTGTTTACAATGTACAGTTTTGAATATTTGAATCAGGCTTAAATGAAAAGACTGGGGCTCAGTTTATATGCATGTATTTGATTATTTCAGATAATGGATAATCTTCTGGACAAAGAGGTCCATCAACTGTACAAGGCTCCAAGTCTGGTCAACTACCTTTCAAGCAGCAAGTCGTCATGTCATCAACTAACCAGTACATCTACTGTATGCTCACAGGGCCATTCTAATCACCCATCCCATCATACCTCACCAGCCAGCCCATCCAAAGCTTCAGAGTTGGATGAGATTGCTATTGATGAGCCACCGCTAGAGCTTCGCCTTAGAGATCAGGGAGAAACTCAGGGGACTGCCACACCCACTTCTAATATGCAGAGGAGTTCCTCTCAGTCAGGAATGTTATCATCCACTGTTGGGGCCAGACCTAAAATCACATATTCACTTAGGTACAATAGGTAATACTTCACACACATTGTTATTGTTTCATATTATATAAATGGTGCAGTGTTAGATTTTCAGTCATAGTTCATCCTTTGTCAGGTGTCAGTTTTGGTCTAGTCCACCTCGACAAAAGTTGGATTGGCAATTCTTTGGCATATATGTGCATGTTGGTCCATATGCACATCTGATCACACCCTATATTAACCTGAATGTTAAATGCTGCTCCGGTGGATTAGTGGTTAGACCATCCACCTCTGATACAGGAGGTTGTGGGTTCGAACCTCAGCCGAGTCATACCAAAGACTTATAAAAATTGTATTAACAGCTGCCCCATTAGGCTCTGAGCATTAAGAGGTTAGTGTTGGGACTGTTCAGACTGGTGTCAGAATAATATGACTGGGTGTGACATCATGCTACATATCTGCAGCATGGTGTCTAAGTGCTAGACATCACTGTGAACTGTCACAATGCAGACATCATAGTAATATGACTGAAAAATTGTTAAAGCTACATTAAAAATCCAGACCTGCCAACTCTTACAATTTTGCCATAAGTCTTACGAAAAAAACTCAAAAATTACGGACTTACGGAATGATAGCAAAATGTACGGAAATATGATCGTTTTTTTCTGTTCTGGATATTTTTTGTACTGGTTTGTTCTGGATCTGGATTTTCGTATTAGACTCCGTGTTTGGATTCGGAGTTTCATCTTAGACGAGTGGATTTTGGTAGGGAACCAGACTACTATACATTGGTACCTCAGATGCTTTAAACCTGCCTATTTTGTTCGTGAGAGGCGCGCATCTGATCTAGATTTCGTTTTTCGTTTTGTCATCCGGTCGTCTGAAAATGTCTTCCAAACGAAAATGCATCAAAGGTGGAGAGGACAACCAGCCTCCTAAAATGCTGAAACAGTGGTTGCAAAAGTATAAAAGAGATTACTCAGATACTTGGTCATGCTTAGAAAAAAGTAAAAAAGGTGACCATTACGATTATTGCACGTTATGTTGTGTTGACTTGAACATTTCCCACGGTGGGCGAGATGACTGTTGTCGCCACGTGAATTCCAAAAACCATACAGAATACGTTGCAATGAAATCAAGTTGTAAGTCGCTGACCTCTATGGAATTTGGATCTGTAGTGCCAGAAACTGAATTGGAGGTCATTACGGCCGAAGTATATTTTACAAACTTTTTGGTTGAGCATAATGTTGCAATTGCTGCATCTGACCATGCTTCTAAACTATTCAAGTGCATGTTTCCCAAATCGTCAGTAGCAAATAGTTATTAGTGTGGCAGAACAAAAACTACTGCTATTGTATTACAGCAGTGCAAGTCAATACAGGAAGGCATTGTTAACAATATTTCATCCCAACCTTTCAGTATAGCAACTGATGGTAGCAATGATTCTGAGAAGCTATACCCAGTTTTTGTTAGATATTTTGATGACACAAATGGGGTTGTAACTGAAGCACTTTTATCAGTTCTAACATGTGATGGAGCCTCTTCTGGGGAAAATATTTTCACATTATTGGATGAGGATTTGAAAAAGAGAAACTTCTGGAATAACTGTATTGCCTTTGAATCAGATAATGCTTCAGCAATGACAGGTTGCAATAAAGGTGTATTTGGAAATATAACTAGGGTGAATCCCTCAGTGTATCTGAGTGGATGTTCATGCCATTTGATACATTTAGCAGCTAAAAAGGGGGCTGATATGCTGCCTATTAGTTTTGATGACTTATTAGTGGACATATCATATTATTTGGATAAAAGTGTGAATAGACAAATGGAACTGAAAGATCTTCAAACTCTTTGTGGGAAAGAGCAGAGATAAATATTGAAGCATTGTGTAACAAGATGGTTGTCTCTTGGTGAAGGTATAAAGAGACTGTTGGAACAGTGGGAGCCCTTACAAATATATTTTGGTAAGAAACCAAGAAACAAGAGGTTTAAGGCAAAAGAGCTAAATCCAAAAGTAGGATGTCAGAGAAGGTGTCTAGTTCCAAGAATAAAGTTCCACATGTATCTGGTAATAAAGAAGGAAATAATGACAGTGCAGGTACATGCAGTAAAGCTTTGAACTGTGAAAAATCTAGAAGTCAGTCTAGTACTACCGTCAAGTCTGCCTCAGCAGGAAAGACTGAGAAAACAAAACCCAAGATAGGTTCCTTAGAGAAAGCTATATCACAGAAATCAGATAAAAAGGCTCTGTCTAGATGTCAGACACCTTTGGTTAGAAATGACTGGAAAGACAGTAAAAAAAAATCAGTTACAGAGAGGAAAAGACTATGAGTGTGTGTAAGGCTTTGCAATCCCGGAGGGCGAAGATTTATTGCTTATTTCTAGGCCACATAATTCCATTATTTAACAAGTACAACTTAATCATGCAACAGGAGGAGCCTATGATCCACACAGACTTGGAGGAAACATACTTGAATTATTAAAGCAGTTGCTGATCAGATTTGTAAAGGCTACAGAAATTTTACAAGCCAAGGATCATACTGATATCGATTATCATGACTATAAGAAACAAAAGTCAGATGATACACTTACAGCAGGTTCAGAAACAAGAAAATACTCGGCTGAAAGGAAGCTGTATGAAAGTAGCCTTTGTCAATTCTATAAAGATGTAAGGGACTATTACACAACTGTTTGTGATTACATTGTTAAGAGGTTTCCATTGAATAATGAACTTCTGAAACACAGTGCAGTTGCTGATGTGTCAAACAGGATGATGAGTGATTTTAGCAGTGTGATGTATTTCCCATCAAGATTTATGTGTATGGAACCCAAAGAAACCAACTGCTGAGGCAACTTGGAAGCAGAGTTTTTGAATTACCAAGTAGATAGAATTGAATCCTGAGATCTTAAACACTAAATGAGTTGACAAGCAATGGAATCTTATTAGTAAACTCAAGGATGCTAATGGCCAGTTCAAATACAGATTGTTGTCAAGCATCATGAAGAATGTACTTATTGTTCCTCATTCAGATGCAGGTTGTGAGAGGGTGTTCTCATTTGTTGCAAAAAAAAATACTCAAAATCCAGATCATCTAGGGCCCCGAGTGGCCAAGTGGTCTAAAGCGCTCACCGTTACGGATCACTGCCATCTCACCTCTGTCTGCGTGAGTTCGAGTCTCGGGCTCGGCTAACACGGGCACGTGAGAAAGCCTACCAGTAGCTTCTCGTGGGTCGGTGGTTCTCCCTGGGGTTTTTCCAGGGTTCTTCCTCCACCAATTATACTGGCCGCCATGTATAGCCTATCTTGTGCTGAAAAATGGCATTAAACCCTACAACAACAACAACAACAACCAGATCATCTATATCAGTTGATACCTTGGAAGCAATACTAGTCATGAAAGTGAAGGGGGGAGAATGCTTCAAAATGTTGTTTGACCAGAAGTTTCTTAAAAAGTGCAAAAGTACCATGTGCCAGTCACATCAGTAGCTATAAATTGTAAGTTACAACATGGATATAAACTGTAATGGTTATTAAAATTTTATTTGTTGCCAGTACTTAATAGTTTTTACACCTTACTAAAAATTGGTCCAACTTACTGAAAAATTTTGACTGACTTACTGAGAATGTCTCTTTAGGGTTTGCAGGTCTGAAAATCTAAATCACATACACACAAAGGTTTTGTGTGGTCACTTTCTCAATGGCGACATTGTAATGTTACTTGGTATGTGGACATGTGTATAACAACAATTGATGAAAAGCTTGCAGGTGAGCTTGACAAGTAGGCCATGATCAGCTTCTTGTTCTTTTTTTTTTTTTAAATGCTTTTTAATAACCTCTGTCAGAAACTATGTACAAGGCTGGTAGTGTTATATTGGTCTCTTAAGAACATGTATACAGTTCATTTTATGTCTTTGTTTCATCTCAACTTAAAATACATGTATGCCATATAGAATGAGATCAGTGAACAAAAATC
Organism: Megalonaias nervosa; assembly: GCA_016617855.1. Lineage (NCBI taxonomy): Eukaryota > Metazoa > Mollusca > Bivalvia > Unionida > Unionidae > Megalonaias > Megalonaias nervosa. The sequence continues at coordinate 77,537 of JAECUM010002773.1, read as the reverse complement.
AGTTCTGCTCTATCTATGTATTTGTTCAAGTTTTGACTTTCTTTATTAGTGTTTGTAATGTGTCTGTGTATATAAGACCTTTGTTCAAAGAGTCACCTGATTAAATTTATTTGAGATCATATTTAGTATACATTTGTATGTATACACGTAAAGGTCTACTGGCATCTCAGCAAAACAATGCATATGCTGTATAAAATATTTTTCCAGCAGTTTATAACAAGTTATGGCCCTTTTGCACATATTCATAGAGAAATCATCAATGATGGGGCATTTATCACCTTAAATAATTGCCTAATTAAAATATCTTGATGACCTGGTGTCTTTCTCAAAAAGTTGTATGACTGATTTTTAGCAAGGGACATTATATGCTAAAATCAAGGATTTATAAACCTTTATATATATGTTTCATACAATAGAACAAATTCACACTTTATGAAAGTCACCAGTATGAGAATCATCAGATTAGTATATGAGAATCACATGATGTCTGCAGCATGGGCCTGGTTGCTACAGCAGATTATCAGCAGTTCTTTGCACAGGTTGCCATATCTTGTAATTGAAAGACCAAAACTTTCCAAGGTCAGGATCATGGGAAAGACATACAAAAGAAGCAAGAGAGTTTTCTTCTCTTTTCTTATCTTTTCCATCAAATACATTTACTGATTGCGTTACATTTGGAAATACTTTATGCTACCTTAAATCCAGCCCACCTGGAAGATGAAAAATGTCTCTGTCTATACATTATATAGACAAAGGGATGCAACTCTTACAGGTTAACTACCCTTTCTACCCACCAACTGGTCACCATTATATCCGCATGTGCCGGTTTTTACTTTTGCTTCCACATAATAAACACACATGCCAACCATTACGCTTTTGGCTTAATCATTACACTTTTTTTCACTAAATTATGCCCTACACATAAACATATGGATTACGCGGTTTCAGTATATCACCCTCCAAAAGAAATCAATCATTTGTTTTCTCATTTTTATTAACATCCCATTAATCCCATAGACCGTATTCTAGAAATGATGGCTTTTACATATCTACGACACAAGAGTACGCTTGTATGTAGACTTGCATGCACTTTCCTAACAGTATTATGTTCTATTTATAGCAGCTGTCCTATTTCCAAGAAACTTGCTGGTTTCTACTTTCAAAATTTTGACCTCGGATTCTATTTATAACAGCAGTATGGCTTAGTTAGGAGAGAACAGACTGGTTTTCTATTGTTTAATCTTTTCTTGCAGATTCTTTGTTTTAATTCATATTTGGTACAGAACCAGTCTGTAGGTATTTGGCGTTAAAAGTCAAGTCAGATTTATTCTAGTTGATGCATGTGTTAGAGCAAAAATGTTTTTGAAATAATTTCACATAAGGATTAGAAAAAGATGAAAAACCGTTTCAAAGATGAATACATGAATTACATAATACAACTTTCTATTCCAGGGCAGCTTCACGCCTATTGCAGGCTGTGTGGAAAGGATTTAATATTATTCATGGTTTTTGAATATTATGTGGAACAACACTTGAAATAAAAATAAACCTTAAATTTTATTTACTGAGTTCTTAATAGAACACAGACTACACTTAGCGATTGAAGACTATGTTTGTCCTTTGTTCAAATGCATGTTTGCTGGTTCCAAAATTGCAGAAATATGCATGTGCAAGAGCAAAATCATCTAATATTGTTTGGTGTTTAGCTGAAGATAGTTCACTTAAAATTGCAGAATTTATGCAAAATGGGTCCATTTAGCATTGCAATAGGCAAGAGTAGTGATTATGAGGACAAAAAGTTTTACTAAGTCAGTGTAAGAGACTTTGACAACGAAAAGGGCAAAGTCAGAGTATTCTTCTTTCATTACCAGAATTAACACTGGATTCCACTGGAGAAAACATTTTTGATTTGCTTGATAATGCTTTGAATAAACATGATATAAGTTGGCAGAACTGTATGGAATTTTTCAGCTGATAATGCATCAGTGATGACTGGAATTCATGAAGGATTTGCATTCTATATTTTGAAAATTGTCTGCATCAGTGTACATAACAGGTTGTCCATGTCATTTGATAAACCTTGCTGCAGGAAAGGCTGCCAGTAAATTAGAAGGAGAATTCCTGAAGTATTAAGCTGGCATTCTACCTGACGATGTACTTAATGTGGACAGAGTTTATGTGCAATTGCACCTTATTTCCTAGCTAAAAGACCCAGTAACTGGAAGATATAAATTTCCTCTTTCTGTCAGGTTATGAAAGGAATATTGTTTCTTTACAATTTTAATGCTGATTGTGAGAGATTGTTCAGTATTGTTAACAAAAATAAAACTGAATTCAGATCCAGGCTCAGTAACCCAGCATTTAGTGCTCTACTGGTGTGCAGAACATTCATTGTCTCTGCTTGTACAAAGAATTTTGAAAAGCAACATGAGAGTGTTGCTTTTTAAAGCTAAAAGTGCTGCGTATGAAAACTTGAAGCAGTAATTGATGTTAAAAGACCAGAGGGGTAAATAAATCATTTAGTACATATCCTCATTGAATATTTATGATGTTATATATGGATTACTCTTTTTCTGCTTGGATTACTCTTTTTGTCCACTTGGATTACACTTTTTCCTTGCCAGGGATTAGCAAGTATGGATAAGATGTCCTCTACACAATCCAGTTAAATTAAATAAATTTAAAACTTAGATTTCATCATCCTTGTTTCTTTTTCAGTGGTACAATAAGTCAAAATGTTTTATATGGTACATACAGCATTTTTTGGGGTAAAATCGGGGCAATTTATTAATATTTTTGCAATTATTGTAGCTACTATCAAATGTGATTTAGATTGGTAACATTCGGTTTCAGAGGAAATATTTTTGGTCACAATGCTTATAAAATGTTAAACGTTTAAGTACCACTCCGGTGGCCTAGGTGGTTAGAGCATCTGCCATGGATGTAGGCGTTCGTGGGTTCAAACCCCAGCCAAGTCATACCAAAGACTTATAAAACGGTACTAGCAGCTACCATGCTTGGCACTCAGCATGATTATAAATATTAGTCTATGACCTCCTACATAACCAAAAGGCACAGGAAAATACTGAAAATCTTCCACTTGCAGTGGAAGGGATACTGACAGCTCAGCAGTAGAGGAAGAGGGTGACGACCTGAGAGCTTTGGAAGCCAAGCTGAGGTGCATGACAATGAAGAAGAAACCATCACAAGGTAGAACATAATCATCGACCATAATTGGAATGATCATTTATTTATGAACACATTTTCTGGTTGGTCTTGATTGTTTCATTATTTTAGGTTAGGAAAGTGAGAATTGATCATAAGGAAACAGTTTCACTCAGTCAGGAATGGGGAACTGGTTTCATTTTCCATAAAAATAATTTGGGACTTAACTGAAATTGTTTAATTTGTATGGTAATTATAATAAATGTCTTTCAAGTTTCTATTTATGAGACAGCTTTATCTCCCACCCCAATCCCACCAGTCACCACTCAATCTACATATATTTTTTTATTTGCAATCTCAACAATGGGAAAATTTGTTTTAGGAATGCAGATATTTGAGATTCAAAAACTTAAGAGCTGCACTAAAGGTTTTCAATTTAATACTTTCATAACTGAAAATGTTTGGAAAAGAATTAAAGGGTGACAGTGAAAGACAATGATTGTTCAGCTGATATTTTGAGAACAGAATTTCAGATCCAAACACAGAAATAGTCCACTAAGATATCCATAAAGTAAAATGTTTTCTATGTTATGACCAATAATAATACATTGTATCAGAGAAAACAGTGTCCTGACAAAACTGGTCTTAAATGCTACCTGTTTGTTTGGTTCAAAATTATTCTTTACACTTTATTCTTGCACTTTTTAAGAAAATTGTCAATTATTTTTAATATTAGCCAGAAAATTTGGTACGAGTCAGAGCCGTTTTTCACAAGTCTCACTACAACTTGCAAGAACAATATTGAGATATAATTGTATATATAATGAGTATATAAATTTGTATTTAGAACCTTTGTACTACAAAAGTATGTGCCTCCATATTGGTACAGGCATGGCTGCCATAGACAGCAGCGCCCCAGAAACCACATCAAGTGACAACTCTCCAACTCTTGTGCGTAGAATATGGAGTAAACATCAAGGGCCTGGGAGTGACAGTGGGTCCAGTGGAGACAGCGACTCCCTAGGGTCCAGCAGCTCAGGAGATAAAGATCTACGGGGGAAGATCAGAGATAATGAGAGGTACTGTAATCATATCAAAGATAATAAATGAATATTCAGAAACCATCCGAATAAATATTTGAAATCAATAGAGGAAATCAATAAGATGTTATTAAAAGTAGAAATCATGATAAAGGAGAGGAGTACTAAACTTTTGGAAATTCTTGATCTAGTTGCTCATGTGTTTTAGCTCATCTCTTCAGAATAGAGGTAAGCTGTTTTTCTAATGTCAGCATCATTGTTACTGGCCATGCAGATAAAAGCATATGCATATATACACCCTCACTGAAATATCAATTATTCTTCCTTGCCAGGTCAAATTCATAGTGAACTGGCATTAATGAGGAAACAGCCACATGAGACCAGCATGCCATAATGTGATTACTACTGATGGCATATAATAAAAAAAAAAAAGAAAAAGACAAAATTAAAATTGGGTAAAATAATTATGCATGTTATGATGAAGGTTATGAAACAAAAATGTCAGAACATCTGATCCAACAATGAAACAGATGTAATTCAATTCGCGGCAGCAACAGAAGAAATCTATTGGATTTTGTCTCCATCAGAATGCCATGCTCCACCTTCAATCAGTTTTACCAACAAGGTCAGTGCCTTGATGTAAACAATGATGACATTTCATCATTCAGAATCTTGCCACATTTTGTTAGGGATTACAAAAAATTTACCTGGCATCACTTGCAATATTCACGATCATAGTGACACAACAGCTTCTTTATGGTTACCCTGTTGCATGCAGCTTTTTCATCCATCTAGTAAAACATCACATACAAAGATATTTTATCCAAATGTACCTTGTTTTAGGTTTTGATGAATTGGAGTCTTTAATGCCACATCATAGTTAGTCAGGAATGTTGTGTACACTTCCTCCCTATTTGATTTTGCATATCTGACAATTTTTTTGTCTAGCTGAAAAGGTCATTAAGGATCATTGCCATTTTTGTATGTACTCCTCACTTTCAGTTTTTCACTTCTGTTAGACTGTCAAAGGAGGTGTGAAAGCAAGAGGCACAGGAGTTCCCCTTTAACTTTCAGTGCAGTCTACTAACTTGGCACGAGCCTCTTAGGGAATGTACAGGAAAAGGGGCAATTCTTGCCAGAGAATTCACAGTGTTGGTTTTAAGCATTGCTGGCTCATCTGGTTCTGATTTTTTCATGCAGGGAATGAGGGAGTGTGAGGAATGCAGCTTTCTCCTTCCCCAGGCCTTCTGTCAGTTGTCAGTGATGCCACATCCTCAAGGTGGCTGATCTGAGTTTCTGAGCTACTGTTTTTTCATCAGATTTGGACCAACCATTCTGGCAAAATGATGGGCAATCCAAACTGTTTCAGAATGTCTTTGGATTTTGTTATTCAACACCCCCCACACACTTTTGTCGTACCTTGATGTAGGAACTTTCTCAAGTGATCCCAGGAAGGGAGATGTTTTACAAAAGAAAAATCTAGTTTTTCTGCTTAGAAAGAGCAGTTTAAGATATTACAAAAACTGCATAAACAGGGTTTTACTCCAGAGCATTTCTGGTTATGAATCCTAATGGCAGTTAACCCCTGTGATACAGATGTGACAGGTGTGTGATTAGTCTTGAATAGTCTGACACATACTTCTATGTATCAGTTCATATAGCCCCAATCTGAGCTCTTGGGCCATCGCTAAGAGTTCAGGACATCTGCCGCAGTGACATTGTTGTTCCTACAAGACACATCCCATAACATTTGGCAAGTTTGGTTTTTGATTCATGACGGCCTTACTCCCCTCATTCCCTCGGAAGGATCAAACAAGACGTTGAAGGGGTACCAAGAAGACATTACACCAAGTTACATCCTGGATCACAACAGCCAAGAATCCTCCACTTTCAAGATGTACAAGCAGAAATCTTGTGTTGTCAATGAATGGTGTCAAATCAGTGATGTCACATCACTAAGCACGTATTCCACCAATGGAAAAGTTGCATATTTTTCTCTTGAAGATAAGTTAATTTGTATCATAATCAAGGGATGCTGTTCCATGATCTCAGACACATTCAGACTTAATGAAACTAACAAGTTTGACCACAACAAGGTAATCTCCAACTTATAATCCATTTTTGACACATCCAGACTGACTTGCAGTCCAAATTTGACATATCCAGACCATGCTCACTTGTATTATTCCCCAATAGAACCTATTCTGGGTTTTGACATGGCCAAACTCATCAAAGTTTGAGCCCCCTCCCCCCCCCCCCCCCCCCTCCCCGCTCAAATAGCCATAACACTAGACTTGGAATTTAATATAATTTCAACAGAACACAACCTGATTCTTTACTAAGAACATCTTGCTTTCATTAGTCAACCAATAATATCTATTTGGTCCTTATTCTTGTTTGATATGTTGAGAGAACCAAAGCTCCATGACTCTGTAACTACCTTCAGATCTTACCTGAAATGCACAGACAATATCATGCATCAGTTGTAAAAGTCTATATGTACTGTTGAAGGCATGAATGCAAGACATAACTGCACTGGTGATAGCCACTTGAATACAGGTTTTCTTTTAAACTGGTGTGCAAGATCAGGTAAAAAATGGACATTTCATCTGTTGAAATACAAACATCTTCCACAAGCCTGACCTTGAACATACTGTCTCAGTTCAGGACATAGCTGACTGCCATACTCAGCTTCCTTTTGCATGAAATGGCCTCACTAATGAGAGAACTCAGTTTTGTTTGGTTAGTGGTAGTTACACTCTCCATTGATGGAAGCCCAACCTTTGACCCAGACATAAATTTGCCACTTTTGTGGCTTTCCCTGAGAAACTTAAGATGGTAAAACAATAAAGATTTTGTGATGTTTAGATATTTTTTAACTTGTAGCACATGGCAGTTCCATAACGACTTGTGTTTTTGTCCTTCAAATACATTCCCCAATCACATTATGTTTGGAATATTAGCCTGCTACCTTGTGAAACCAACCCTGCTAAAAGACAAAAATGATCTTTTTCTATCTCAAAAGGGCTCTAATACTTGCCTATTAGCTCCCCTTGTCACTGTTAGGTGTCACTAGTTTTTAGCTTCATTGCTGTACTGGCAACGTGGTACATTTTACCTCCAACAATCCAAGCTATGTTAGTGTTTAATTTGGACTATTCAACTTTAATTTTGGATTTATTTTGTGGGACAATCATTCTTCTCAGCTTGTATACATTAATTTAAAATTTCTGCCCAATTTGAGTGACTTTACCACTTGTATGGATTTCATCTATTTAAGACCATGTTACCCCATTCTATCATTGATTTCATGTTGTCATTTACAAGTTAGCGCAACCTGATTTTTGATTGCTCCATTACTAATGGAGATGGTTTTAGCAAGTTAATAACATGCAGCATTGCTAATTTATTCTGTTTTCTTGTGTCATTTAAGTAGAAATTCAACTAAACGTGTGTAATGCAAAAGTTCAAAGCATAGTATAGAAGGCATCAAAACACGACACTGACTAGTTTTGATTACACCATTAGTAACGGAGGTGATAATAGCAAGTTATTCGTTCGTCCGTCGAGTCGATGAGGACCACTCTAGTCATCTGAGGGTTGTAGGGGCTGGTTCTGTTCTGTGTGTGCACAGGTGGCTGATAAGGCCAATCCTTGCACGGAAGGTTCGTTTGCATAAAGGACAAGGGATGAGTGAGACATCTCCAGGAGGGTTGATGGCATGCGCTTTTCTGGCTTGCCTCTTCAGCTCCGCTGCTGCTGTCCTGCTAGATTGACACAACTTGGAGCCTTTGTGCACGGAGGAACGCCATGTGACTCGATCGCTAGCTGCTTGCTCCCAGAAATCAGGTTTTATGTTGAACGCTTTTAATGCAGCTTTCAGATTGTCTTTGAAGTGTTTCTTCTGACCTCCGTGGGATCGCTGTCCTTGCTGTAGCTCGCCATAGAAGAGTCTCTTAGGCAGCCAGTGGTCTGGCATGCGTACAGTGTGTCCCGCCCAGCGTAGCTGAGACTGCATCAGGATGGTGTGGATGCTGGGGAGATCAGCTTGGGAGAGTACCTCAGTGTCTGGAACCTTGTCCTGCCACTTGATGTTCTGGATTTTCCTGAGACTTGTTGTATGAAAGTGGTTCAGCTTCCTGGCGTGGCATTGGTACACTGTCCACGTTTCGCATGCGTAAAGTAGTGTGGGGAGCACAACTGCCCTGTAGACCTTTAGTTTGGTCTGGATGCTGATGCCGCTTCTATTCCAGACGTTGGTATACAGTCTGCTGAAAGATGCGCTGGCTCTGGCAATGCGGAGGTTCACCTTGTTGTCAATAGTTACGCTCTGTGACAGTGTGCTGCCAAGGTAGGTGAAGCGGTTCACTATGTTGAGTTTTTGGCCGTTGACGGTGATGTTGGGCTCAACATAGGGCTTTCCAGGGGCAGGCTGATGCAGGACTTCAGTCTTCTTGGTACTGATGGTGAGACCGAAGCTTGTGCAGGAGCTGGAGAACTTGTCAACGCTGCGTTGCAGGTCGGCTTCTGAGCCAGCGTTGAGGGCGCAGTCATCAGCAAATAGGAAATCCCTGATGGTGTCTGTCATAACCTTGGTTTTTGCTTGAAGCCTCCTGGGGTTGAACAGTTTTCCATCTGTACGTAACATGCTGAATTACTAATTTATGCTTTATTTTCTCCTTTTGTTTCGCTTCAGCAGAAATGTCAACTAAATGCTTGAAATGCAAAATTTCAGAGCAAGGAAGTCAACTATGACTCTTGTTTTGTATATGGTAAGTGTATATCATCCATGACATGCAGTGTGTGAAATATGAGGTCAGAGGAAGTCTGGGCTATGGTATTTGCAAGTTAGTAACATGCTGAGTTGCTAATTTATGCTTTGTTTTCTCTTCTTGTGTTGCTTCAGGAGAAATGTCAACTAATTGCATGAAATGCAAAGTTCAAATCCATAGTCCATAAGGAATCAAATTAAAAGAACAATGGAATAAGTCAAGAAAACAACGTTGATGTCCTCGGTATACATCCAAAGACAAATGAAAGTTTGTCTCATTGAGTGAATGTCTTCCCCATTTTTAGACAGTCCAGTGGGCGTAAGTCTCCCCACATGTCTGAGAATGGCTTCGGGCCTGTCCAGATACATGGGGTTTGTACCAGATCCATTGGATCCATTTCATATTACGGCCTCTCTGTCACTGGCCATCCAGCCTTCACCATCCATCTAGCATGGGGGACCTTTTGAGAAAATGGTCCCACCATATAGCCTCAACTTCAGCCTTTGGAATTTTACCAAGGTTATGGACTGCGTCATCAACCAGTTCCAACTGACTTCATCTACAGTGGCAACAGCGTACCTGGATGATACCCTCCAAGGCAAAATGATCTTTCACTTTCAGATCATGTAGGCTTTCTGGTAAACTTGGAAAAGATATCCATCCCAATCTTTTGCCCATCTGGGCATGGAGTTTATCACCAACCTGAATCTGTTATGTCTTCCTGGTGTTCGCATAATCAGGATTGTCGAACTCATCAAGACTGTTTCCAACAGACTTGGATTTCTGCAAGAGAGTTCTTGCAACTCCTAGGATTATTCAGTGTGGCAATGGACTTAATTTTACTTATTCATCTTTTTATATGCCCTTTACAAATGACATTCCTAGCTGAAGTGCACCCCTTTTCAAGCCCCCCCCCCCCAAATGAAACAGTCATGATCACATCCAGTATACAATCATTCCTGCATCAGTGGTGCAGCCCAGGTTGGCTGACAATGAGGATCCCATTGGAGAAGCCCAAGGGAAATAACATTATGTACTGGCGCCAGTATTTATGGTTGCGGTGCCCACCTGTTACCAGATTTCACTACTGTTAGCGTCGCTTGGGAACTAGTGGAGCAGCTTCTACATATCAACCTTTTAGAAATGAAGGCTGTCATCAATGCCTTTCACGTCTGGAAGGATTTGACTCTCAGGCAAAATGATTCTCATTATGTCTGACAAGTCTGTGGTTGTGGCCTACCTCCTCAAATGAGGGCACCAAATCACCCAGCCTGTGTATTCTGATTCTGGCAGTTTCTACATTGGTGCAACAAATCTCCAGATCAGTCTACAAATCAGACACATTCCCAGCAGACTCAATGTCTTGGCTGACACTGTACTCAGGAAAGGTCAGGTCCTTAACACAGAAGGGTCTTTACTTTGTGCACTTTGAGGGTGCTCGATGATTGGTCTTTTTGTGAGAAGGTAGAATCACAAGTTGCCCATCTTTGTCTCTCCAGTTCCAGACCCAGAAGCTTGGGCTGTGACTGCTCTGTCAGTCAGTTTGGAGGAGTTGTGGGCATTTGCCTACGACCCTTTACCCTGGCCTTGGTACACCAAACATAATCCAGAATGTTGCAGAATCAGAAATGCAAGATGATTCTGATAGCCTCTCTCAAATGAGGAAGACATTCACTCAATGAGACAGACTTTCATTTGTCTTTGGATGTATACCGAGGACATCAATGTTGGTTAATGATCTACTCGATCTAGTGATAGATCTGCCCAGGAAGATTCCAGCCGTCCCAAATCTCAAGTCACCACGGTCATGGGTGTTCCATCTCTGCCTGGGCCGTCTTCACAGTTTGCTCTTGTCCGGACAGCTTTGTGAGACAAACAGTTTAAACCTTTGACTTTGGATAGAATCTCAAGAGCAAGAATGCCCTCCACTCAGAAAACTTAAAAGGGATACTGGCATGTTTTCAGGGAGTGGTGCCATATCCACAACATCGTTCTTCTGAGTGTCTCAATCCCACAACTGGCTAACGTTTTCGCTGGCTCTTTGAGGAGAAACAGTGGACCCCAGTTTATATCAAAGGCTACTGCTCCATGATATTGGGCACATTCTGGCATCATGTTAATCATGATATTGGGCATAATAAAGGTCTTTTGGATCTTTTAGTCAATTTTGATCTCAATTGACAAAAAGCTTCACTCTGTTCCAAAATGGAATCCATCCTGGGTTTTAATGTTGCTCAGTTTTAGCCTTTAGCCCACACTTTGCTAAAGTTACTATTGTAGAAACAGTTTCCTAATAGCTTTCTCTTCAGCTTGCAGGGTGAATTAGCTACATGCCCTTTCCAGACCTGCCAACTCTTATGACTTTGCCGTAAGTCTTACAAAAACTACCCTTAAAAAATACAGACTTATTGCATACAAGCAAAAACCACGGAAAAATGATCGTTGCTGAAAAATCTGGATAATTGGCTCATCAGTGTTTGATATGGATCCAGGTTTCATATTAGAATTAGTAAAATTAGTCAGGGAACCAGACTAACTTTACAGCAGCATCCCAGACGCTTTAAACAGTACCTATTTGTTCATGCTAAGCATCTGTATGATCAAACTGTTGATCATAGAATTTTTTTTAAAATGGCGTCCAGAAGGCGATGCATGTTTAAGACGAAAGGGAAAATAAGCTTCTAAAAAAGTGTTAATAATCGGCACAGAAGAATAAAAAGGAGTATTCAGATTCTTGTGAATAAAAGCTGGAAAGGACACAATTATATTCATTGGACATCACATACCAATTTGAGTGTGTCTCGTGGCGGGAGATATGATTGCCATCGTCATGTGAAATGGAAAAGGAATTTCCAAGAATTAATCAGGTTGAGAGATAGCAACAAGCCATTGAGTTGCATAGGGTTTGGAACTAAAGTTTGTGCAACTGTATTAGTGGTAAATAAGGTCTATGTGTACTTTACAAACTTTTCAGTTTAACATGATGTTTATCATCGCTGCGTCGAACTTTTATTCATGTTTTCCAGCTTTACAATAGCAATTATTGATATTTTGTTACACCTTACTGAAAACTGGTCTATCTTACGGAGAAAAATCAACTGCCTTACTGAGACGGATTTGTCAGGGTTGGCAGGTCTACCTTTCCATTAACCCGAACCATTAACCAGGTTTTGTAGCCAAAAATAGGTTACAATCGGTAATCAAAGAATTGTCATTCGCTCACTTCTGCTTAGGTTGAGAACAGCAGCCATGCAAGATCCTGTTCAAGTACTCAAGCACTTCTTAAAATGCATAGAGACAAGCATTGTATGTAAACACCTCTTTCTTTAAGTGAATGCATGGAAAAATGATATCACCCATCAAGCCCTTGTTTATGACTGAAATCAGGTTACATGTTTGGCTCATAAGATCTGAGTTGCCTCGTGAAGATTACTGCTCATGGGATTAGAGCAATCTCTGCATGCCTTAACGTTCGAACATAACATTTTGATTCAAGTTATAGTAGAAGCTGTTGGCTGGCATGCAGAGTCAACTTTCTCGAGTTTTTGTCATAGAGATGCAGCTTTGCAGAGGCAAACCTTGAATCTGTTAGGTCCAGTGGCAGCAGCCCAGATGACCACCAGACCCAATTCAAACAATCAAAACATCCTGTTTGCTTTGCTGGATTTGCCAGTGAAATTTTGTAGGTAAGAAAATTTCAATAATTATCTTAACTATATGTAATAGTCACAGAGCAAGTGATCCTAGGCTGTTTTATGTAATTAGGAGAACGGGTTATTGTTCGCATGGGGAATCCAGCCATCTTTCTGTGGGATACCTGATGTAGAGTTCAAATGTTCAGCATTCCCACTTCCTGTTACCTATTCTCCTAACATAATGTGATTCGAGAACTTACTTGAAGGAGAAAGCAAAATTTTAAGTAAATTATTTCTCCGAGAATACTTACCCAATCTCGAGAATTCTTGCCCAGTCATATTACTTAAAACCCTCCCAACCACACCGCCATGTGAGCATCTTCGTTAGTATATTGCGCAGCTAAAAAACTAAAGACACCTGGCAGTGGCAAGGAGAGGTAATGGGCAAAAGTTATTGCCCTTTGTCTATGTGGGACAGGCAGTAAAAGACTGCTTTCATCTTTTAGAAGGGCTGAATTCGCAAGATAGCAGGCTAATATTCCTAATGTAATGTGATTGGATAAATATTCTCGGAGAAACGTAACTTAAAAATTTCCTGTCTCAAAAATGGATAGTGCTAAAACTCCAGGACAAAGAAGATGGATGATATGTACACATAGCACTCTCTTTTCCATATGTATGGAATGAGTGGCTTTACTCTGTATGACAATACATACGAATGGTGCTGAAACCATTTGTTCAGGAAACCAATTTGATAATTTTAGCTACATTTGAAGACACATGAAAATTCATTTGGAGACTGATGTGGATATAAATTGTGATGCTGAGCTGAGTAAACTATAGGAAATAATTAGGTAAGTTATGTATTTTGAATTTGCGTATGTTGTATACTTTTGAATGCAACAGTCCATATGAGTTAGTATTCTATATTTCAGTCCACCAACCTCAATTACCAACAGAATTATGGCTGCTCATATGATGCTTGACTCGAGAAATGGAAGTCCAAACTTGAAGGGTCTCAGGTAATACAAGTTCTGTCTGCTAGTTGTTCAATGAGACATCTTGCTGTATGAACACTTTTATGAGATCATATAGGTTATAGAATATGCTGAAGGTGGTGAGTGATGTTTCTCAACAATTTGTGTCAGTCAGGTTGAACGGCATAGTACTGACAACTTGTGATATATACTCCTAATGATTCAGACCCCAGCATTACTCTTCTCAAATACAAGTCCATACTGAACACAACATTTTTGGCAACTCAGATTGACAGACATTATATTTTCGTCATATTTACTAATGATTCTCCCATCAAATGATCTGCAGTATTACCCAGATAATTCATTCAGAAAACTTGAGCTGAGTAAGTTCTCAAAGTTGAGACCTTTTATCTAAGCAGGTCTAGTTGCTGATGTTATCTGAGGTGGAGTCAACTGAGAATCCAGACGAAAGGACCCTGCCTTGGTAACAGTTTACTAGTGTTGTGTCAGTTAATAAAAAAAATGCAAATAATGTATTGTAAAGTCAAATGACCAAAGATTTGATTATAAGTTTCTCTAATTGGGTACAGATTAATAAAGCTTTGTTCTTTCAAAACCTATGTGATGATCTTTTTTTTAGATGTTGATTTCAACAGGACATTTGGCACATTATTGGCAATATCATGCGATTGAAATGGGAACCAAATACCTTTCTTCTTTGAATCAGTTACCCAGTCATAATACCTTAGAAAATCTGCTGCTGCTTGGCAAATCCAGCCCTCCCAAGTTAAACATTTTCAGCTAAAAAGCTAAGTTATCTGCCCACCTAGGTGGTAGTCAGGCTGGGTGATCACCCCTTAGTACAGGGATTGGCACCAAATCCCAAGACTATCTAGTTACTACTTCTGTTCGTGCTAAGAAACATGCTCTCACACAAGAGACCTCACAAAAGAAACATATACCATGTAAGTTTGAGGAGTCTTTTCACATGTTAGGATAGTATACTCCATTTATATTTCCAACTTTCTTCCAATGCCATCAAGATTCTGTCTTCACAATTTTCTAACACTTTTTCTTCTGAGATATAATATTACTTGCATGGATAGCTGATGTGACTTCTCCGTAAGTTCGGGCTATACTTATTTTTTATATGTGTGCAAGTGTCTATGCCTATAGAAAACTCTTTATATATGTATAATTCCTTTACAACCAGTTACATACAGGTGAGTTTTTTATACCAATGCATAGGTCCCTCCATCTCTTACCTATTCTTCTAAGGTATTATGATTGAGTAACATATTCAAAGAAGAAACCAATTTGTCTTGTAAAATGTTTCTTCATGAATACTAACCCAGTCATAATACACATACACCCTTCCAGCCTCCCTGCAGGTACATGCATATAGAGAGCATGCCTTCCACTCCAGTCGTAACTGAGATATTCTTGAGATTTGGTGCAAATCCCTGTGGCAAGTGGAGATAACTCTACCCGACCACCACCTAGATGGGCAGACAAGTTTTAGCTTTTTAGATAAAAGTTTTTAACCTGGAAGGGCTGGATTTGCAAGGTAGTAGTCGTTCTCTTAAGGTATTATAATAGGGTAAGTATTCATGAAGAAACATTTCCTTGAAAAATATTTGTGTTTCAAGGACACAACAAGGGAGCTCTTTGTCTTTTCGCCTTTAATTTTAATGTTTTTGCTTTGTGGAAGAATAAAATGTAATAATAAAATCTTCTTTTTAGATTATCCTTTCACAGTTTAATGCAACTCAGATGCCAATAACATGGGTGATTAAAATCTCTCTGTTAATCTTTTGACTTTCTGGGGCACAGAATGTTTCCAAGCATGTACAAATTACATTGTTCATAACATTCTCGGAAGTAACTCTCCCCAATTAAAATTAATGGTTCTGATGAAATAGTCATTGGTCTTTATATTTTGATTGATTCACAGCACTAAAATTTACTTTTGCATATGTAAGCACAGGGAATAAATCCATGACCTCAGAAGTGCAGAGCAATGCTACACTCAAGGCTCCTTTAAAATTTCATATTTGGTAGCATATTGTAAGATAAGCACTTTGAAAGTCAGTTTTGCAAATTTACCTTTAAAAAAGATTTTTCAAGTGCATATTACAGTATCAACATTTGTACAAATTATTTATAGAATTTTTTCATATTTCAGGTTCAAAGGCAAGACCAGAATTATGCCTACATTGCCTAACCAGCCTAGTGAGGCATCTGCACACTTTATGTTTGAGTTGGCCAAGACAGTGTTGTGTAAAGCAGGAGGAAACAGTTCTACATCCCTTTTTACACAGCCTTCTAACAGCACAGCACACACAGGACCCCATCGCAACCTGCATCTGTGTGCTTTCCAGATAGGATTGTATGCCCTAGGGCTGAACAATTGCGTATCTCCTAACTGGCTGTCTAGGACCTACTCCTCTCATGTTTCTTGGATTGCAGGTTGGCTCACAAGTTGGAATTTCTTCCTTTGAATACATCCCCGATCACATTAACATTAAGGATTTTAAGCCTGCTACCTCCCAAATCCAGCCTTACTAAAAGCCCAACAAATGAACCACACATTTGGCTTTGAATATATATATGTATATAATGATGGAAATCTTCTTGAAAGACCCAGCCTTATAGCCAAGGTGGGATGGGAACAGTAGCGGCAAATCTGTCTATCCATGCTTCCAGCATGACTGATACTGTTCTGGCTTCTGTACAACCAATATTTGGGCCGATCATTCTTCTGGTTAACTAGCCATCTGCGCAGGTGTGACAAAATCACCTGGCAGAATAGGCTTTCCCTGTTTTGACTGCCTACCCTCAGGGTATTAGCAATGTTTTATATAAGGAGAATGGTATTGGGTCATATTTACCTTTGGGCATGATATATATATCCCCAAATGGAAGCAGATGACGATCAAGAATATTCATACACTGGGTGTGAAGATACATCTGAGCAACAGCCCTTCTCCTATCTGACCATGGAGAGGAGTTTGGTTTTAAGGCTTTTGTCAAGGGGCTATACCCTGTGTTGCTGGCTTTAGTATGACCCCACCCTCTACTACCATGCATGACTATAAAGTTAAAACATTGGTCAACATTGATGATGAGGAAGAGTATCCATCTTTCTGCCTTATTACCCTGTCAGCAAAACTCAAGGAGATTAATGATCAGCTGTCTGAACATATCTGTGACCCTATAATGTTAAAACTTTATTTTTGGAAAGCCAGATACCAGTCATGTTCTTATCGCACAGATACAGGTGCATTCCACTACATACCATACTGAACTCGTGGCATCAGATGAATATGTAATGGCAGTTAACATATCTGCTTCACCATTTATAAGATGGATATAAATGTTTTTCTAGCTATATCGCAGCTGTTTCAAACCATTTTGTTGCCACGTCTTCGATGCTGGATCTGGCTTCATTAGCAATTTTCTGACAGGCAAAAACATCAGCCAAGCACATATTAGAGAGTCAACAGATTGAATTGCTCGGGTCATTAACAAAGCAGTTTACCAATGGCTAATTTGTTGACAGTCTCTGCCAGTCTTAACTTTATATGTTTATAAGGTTTTAAAGAAAAACCTATTATCTGTGATTGTAAACGAAACTGATTTTTTTTAGGTGACTAGTAGTATTTAGTAGTGTTTGTATCTGGTACCCTAATCATAATCATATTATCCATTAGAGCTTGGTAAACAATTGGGATATGAAAGGGAAGCCTTACATCAGTTTATTCCGGATGAACAAACTAGACAGGAGAGAGCAATGTGCCAGTGAACATTGGGCTGAGAAAGAAAATAAATTGAATTCATTACCTGATAAAGAAATAAAATTCAGAGCGGCAGGCCAAGAAAGAAAGGCTTCAAGAAGAACGAGAAAAGTTAGAGATGGCCATGCGTGCTGAGAAAGAAAAAATCGAATTGCTTGCTGGTGTAGAGAAAGAGAAATATGACCTAGAGCAACAGGCCAAGAAAAAAAATAGGATCTAGAGCAGCAGGCCAAGAAAGAAAAGGTCAAAGTTGACTCCTAAACTACAGAGGGAAAAAATCAGGTTGGAGAGGGAAATTGAGAAAGAGAAAATGATAGGTTTGAACCTTGTAGAGAAAGAAATTAGAAGCTGAGATGATAGCGACAGCATAGAAATTAGAGTTTGAATGACGAAGATTAGAACGCGATAGAGAAGCAAAGTTCGAAAAATTAAAATAACCACAACTTAATGTATTTGATGAAAACAGTAATGACTTGGATAGCTGCCAGATATGGTTTGAGAGATATTCAATTGTGCAAAATCTTCTAAAGAAGATTGGGTGTTTCACCTTTGCACTTTGCTAAAGGGTAAAGCTTTGGAAGTGTACTCAGTGTTACCCAGTGTGGATGCACTGAATTATGACTTATTGAAAGACTTGCAGTTAAAATGGTTCAAGCTCACTGAAAAGGATTTTAAGGAAAAATTTAATTTTAGTAGGCCAGAAAAGGAAGAAATCTTCAGTTTTGACATAGAATAACAAATTATTTATCCCATTGGTTAGTCTGTGGGAAAGTTGCCAAGATGTATGGTGAAGTATGTGATTTCCTGATCCAAGATCAGTTGCTGGTAGTATGTAGCAAGGAATTGTTTTAGTACATGAAAGAAAAAACTGTCGACAGTGCAGATGATATACTAGAGAGTTCTTGCATCTCGTCGGGTTACTCAATATGGCACATCATCCTGTTGGGCTGTCTTTATATGTGTCCCATTACAAATGACTTTGCTAACTCAGTGGTGCCCATTTCCAGTCCACTTACCAGAAGTTCATTATCATGAATGAGGTACAGTCATTCCCGTGTCAGTGGCAGGGTGAGAAAATGTTGGAATCGTGAAAATATTTTATGAACTTGCACAGTTGGAGAGCAGTGATGCATGAGAACTCTCACAAATTAGTTTAAGTAGCACATATAAAAATGTACTCTGTGCAGTATAGTTTTTATTTAACTATTAACCCTGAAAATGCTTCTCACAACATAAGTCATGCCCATAGCTGCCAACTGTCCCGTTTTTTCTGTATTTGTCCCGTATTTTGGACCGGAATATGGGTGTACGTTTTTTTTTGCCAAAAGTACGTTTTTTAATTAAAAATAATAAAAAAATTTCCTTGCAATTTTCAGTTTAGAACAGGCACTCGGTTCCATTCTGATAGAAATGTATCGCATGTATATAGGAATACAGTTCTACAATATGATTGGTTCATTCGAAATCGAGGCTACCATGCCTGTCTTTATCCGCCATATTGGATTTCGTAAATAGTTACTGCTACCTCTGTCTTTCATCTTCGTAATATTCAACTTCTAATCATGTTAAATAGGAAAGCAGAATATTCAGGATTTTCACCAGAAAAGACAAGAAAACGGAACTGAAAGGACAATTGTGCCATCTTGTTTAGATTTGTGAAATCGTTTAGTAAAGGAGAAAACTTTACGTTTTGCAAATTGTGTAATGTGATTTCGCTATCAGGCATAGAGGTGCACATGAAATACAAGAGCATGAAAAAGCTAATAAACATCAGCTTGCTGCTTCATCATAGACAACTCAGCCTGAACTTGGATGTATATAAATACCAGAGAGAACCTTGATGTAATTCGATTGAAATTCGGTTTATTAAATTTCTTTTAGAAATTAACCTTCCACTTTCAGTTACTAGTGTTGCTGGCAATTTATTTTGCACGCGTTTTCCAGATGGTAAAATCACAAAGGATTACTCGTATGCTAAAATGAAAACAGTTCAATAAGAAAATCGCACAGAATTGAGATTATCAGTGACAGTTGGTACATTGTTATTGATAATAATTGAAAAAAATAAACAAGGTGTGGAAAAGGCTCCTATAAACAGCCTGTGTCTGAGTGTGTTGCACTCTTGCACCTTCTGAATGGGCACCCAAATGGAACAGGGTGTCTGTCCAGAAGGTGCAAGTGTGCAACTCATGCATCTTTGACATTAAATAATTATGTTAGGCACTGTCTTACCTTACTGATTGTTGTATATGTTGTAAGTAGTTACATATGCATTAAAATTTTAAAAATCAGTATTTGATCCTGAAAATCAGTATTTTTGTCATAAGCAATCAGCATTTTTGTACTTGGCAGCTATGCATGCCACCGGCAGCAGTATCATAAGGTTTGTCAATCCAGTCTTACTTTCCTAGAAGGATACCTTAGGTATAAGTAGGATGCTCAACATTCTCTCCATCTATTACCAATTCTCCCAGTGTTAATGTGATCGGGGAATGTATTCAAAGGAGAGGCAAATTTCATAGTAAATTATGTTTCATCCAGTCACATTACTTGAAGTCCTTTCACCCACTCTGCTATGTGAGCATCCACATTGGTAGTTAGCTCAACTTTAAAACTGATGACATCTGGTGATGGGAAAGAGTTACTGTCCTTTGGCTTTATGACATAGTAACAACAAATTTTCATCCTTTAGTAGGACTGGGTTTGAGAGGTAGCATGCTTATCTTTACTAATATTAATTGGATTTGGGTAAGTATTCATGGAGAAATACAATTGACTATAAAAGTTTATTTTCTTTGTTGCTATTTCTACAAATATGGAGAAGCATACTACACAGCTGTAAAATATGTGTAGAATATTTCTTGTTTTCCTTATGTAAGCAAAAATTGAGTTATGCTCATTTTGTACACAAGTTTGAAGAGGGTTTTTAGCTATATATCACTTACCTGGAACAGGTCATTTGAGTTTATGGCCCAGCATCTGTCATGCCTGTATCTATTCATTCTCTGTCAGCCTTTGGTATTTTGTAATTCTCAAAACCCACTGGGTCAATTTTGATGGAACTTGTGATATTCCTTTGGACATACTATATCAAAATTGGTTTTGATATGGCCTTCTTAAACAAAATGTCTTCCATAGCAACTGGGAGTCAGTCTTTTTTCAGTTTATTCTCCAGAGTGTCAGAGTCAGTTTTGATCAAGCTTGGTAGCAATAGCAAATTTTCCACAAAAGCTGTGTCAGGATATTTCCATGCAATGAAGAGGATTCTGTTGTAACCAGATTTAAAATCTGTTTTGACTTCAAGCATTTTTGAGCCATGATTGATCAACTTTAGTAGCAAGTTTTCATTCAACATGCTGTGTCAAAATTGTGGCTTCCAGTCAAAAGTGTTGCTTCAGTAGCAGCCAGGTGAAAAATATGTTTTTTTTTTATATCTTCTTAAAGACCACTGGGCATATTATGATCTGACTTGATTGGAATGTTTCTGTACAGGCTGTACAGTACTGTTTCTAGTTTGGCCTCCCTATCACAGTGTTATTTATGTAGCAACTAGTTCAGATATCCATTTTCATCCTTTTTTCCAGAACAGCAGTACATGTTTTGATCAAACTTGGTAGGAATTTTCCGTTGAAGATTTATCAGAATTGTGTCTGGATTTGCCTCATGCAGTCATCCAACTTCACTAGTAACCAGATGATCAGACTTGAAGAAAAAAGAGATCTGTTCTTTGCTGAAATTTTAATAGTGGCTGTATGAAATGCTGAAGATAGTCCCAATTAAGTCAGTGACCTAGAATTTGACTGAGGACATGGATACCTAGGAAACACATTTAAAATATTTTATGTCCTCACTGCTTGCAACAGAGTATAAACGTGGTGGTGTCCATACTGAACATGTATATATAGCCTTCTGTCCAGTAAACCTGGTTAGCACATTTGTACTCATATTTCTTTGATATAAACAAACATTGATTGTTAGTTTGCATGCATATTTAGGTAATTTGATTAGATTCTTGTAATATTATTGCAATTCTTTGAATTATTTGTGATTTTTTCTTTTTAAACTTTTAGAATTGGACTTTTTTCTATGAAGACATTAATACACTTAGAAAATGTGTGACTAAGGCAAATGATGAGTTTATGCATGCATAATGTGATTAGATTTATCTTCTATTTAAATGAATTTTGCTAATGTTTTTTTCAGGTTTTTAGGGGTTTTTTCACTTGGACTTTTTATCTCCACTGGGGCATAATGTTTTACAGACACAAATCTAGTCTTCAGTAATGTAGTCCAAGATCACTTTCAAAACTGTCAAGATTAAACCTTAATTGGATTAGTTGGTAACATAGATTTATGCCTGCTTTTGCATATGTTGTCAGAATATATCATGGATATTTACTCTCTTTTACTTAGGTCAGGCTATGGAAATTGGAAGTGCTGCAGTCAATATCCTAATAGATACATGGGAAGGTCATCTGACACCACCAGAAGTTGCATCTTTAGCAGATAGAGCATCAAGGGGTCGTGATCCTAACATGGTTAGAGCTGCAGCAGAACTAGCTTTGTCGTGTCTTCCACATGCTCAGGCCCTGAATCCCTCCGAAGTCCAGAGGGCACTATTCCAGTGCAAGGAACAAAGTCGTGAGATGTCAGAAAAAGCATGTCTGGCTGTAGAAAGTGCAGCCAAAGGGGGTGGAGTTTACCCTGAAGTATTATTCCATGTTGCAAGAAGGTGGTATGAACTTGCAGAGGAAGTTGCTCAGAGTCCTAACAACCAGGATAATGAACATAGCACAAGAAATAGTGGTCGTGAAAATCGGAACTCATCCCCAGCAACAGTGTCAGTGTCTGCAGTCTCCAATGCAATGGCAACTGAGCGAACTAGTCCAGTTTCTGTTTCTGTGTCTGTCATTCCATTTAGCACCACATCACCTCATACCTGCACCCAAGTCACCGTTTCCAGCCCACAGCTGTTACAGCATCCTGGCAATGGGCAGATTCCAACACAGACACTTGTTCTTCCATATGCCCTGCCCCAAACTAGTCCACACCCTCAACTACCTCATCCGCCTGCATATGTACAGCCAGCTTATAACATTGTACAACAGATCCAGCCATTTGTGGCTTCGTACCCTCAACAGCCCATGGCAATGCAGTCTCACACAATACACCCATATGTCACCACATTCACCTATCAAAATCCTCAGTTCAGTAACCTAGCTAACATCCACAACCCTTCCATGTTCCCAGCATCAGCTGCACACTTCAGGGCCCTAGCCCCAGCTCAGGCTGTGCAGGTGTTTCCTAGTCAATCTTGTCAGGTGACCAACATTCATGGAATGCACACAGCCCCAGCAGGTTCACAAATCCACATGCAGCATGTCCCAGCAGAACATCAGCATCACCAGCATGTAGAATCGGTCAGCCATGGTGCCATGGTTGTATCTGGAGGCCATCAACATGCTCCAAACCAAGCACAAGCCAACTATCTACAAGCAGCCTTCAGAGTAGGTATGTTAGCCATGGAGACTTTAGCCAGAAGAGTGCATGATGACAGACCTCAGACTAAGTATGCTCGGAATCCACCATATGGGGAAGACGTAAAGTGGCTTTTGGGAATCGCCATCAGATTAGGTATTACTGTTTTAACCTTTCATCTTGTTACCTTGTGTATTCCAGATGGAAGTAGGAACACACAACAAATAAACTAAAATTAGTACTTTATAAAAAGAAGTATCAGCATTAGAATTAATTAATTTTACACCATTAAAAACTAATGGTCCTAGACCAGAAGAGTTTGTGAGATAGTTTGTTGTCCTTGGTCCAACCATCTTCCATTTGCACAAGTTTCTTATTGCTAATCCTCCTAAACTACTTGGAGGATTGTCACCAAACTTACCCAATTATCCCCTGGTTTAGTTGATTTTAAAATGAAAATGATCCCACTCAGGCATCCAGTATGGCCACCACAGCAGTTGTCTTAAAAATCATGTTATCGCTACTCCGCAATGGATGGTGATATCAACATGCGGTTTTCACAGAAAGACTTCTTATGATGTCTAGTTTGTCCTAAATGAAATTGTTGCCATTTTGATGACTAATATGTCTGCCGTGGCAGCCATCTTGAAAATCTTGTTAGCCCAACTCTTCCTGAACTGATAATCATTATTGATTTGAGGCTTTTCAGCAGATGACTTGTTACGAGGTCAAGTTGGTCATAAATGAAAATGGTGCCAATCTGATGCCTAATATGGCCATCACATTTGTCTAATTTAAATCAGATCTCCACTGTCCTACATGAAGATCTGACAGTTCTGGTGACCTTTGAATTAGCCAATGGAAATGCCTCTTTCAGAAATTTGAAAGTGAATCAAATTGCTTGGCACACATTGATGCTCTTCAGCCATACTGCTCAGTCTTCCAAATGTGAAGATATAAAATATGATTTGATTGATTGATAAATTTAGTGATTATGGTTACAACATAGGTCATCAGAACATGATTCCTAAGTGGTTGCTCTCAGATCTACACGTAGGAAAGCAGAGATCTGATCTTAATCAGATTTTCACAATGGTCCTCTTAAAAATCATGTTTTCACTGCTCATCCTTAATGGATTGAATATCAACCTGTGGTTTTCACTAAAAGACTTCTTGTGATGTCTAATTGGTCTTGAATGGAAATAGTGTCAATCTGACATCTAATATGGCCACCATGGCAGCCATGTTGAAAATCATGTTATTGCTACTACTAAATGGAAAATGGAAATGTCATTTTGACACAGAAATGTCATATTACACAGGGGTTTTGCCAGAAGACTTCTTATGATGCCTATTTGGTCCTAAATGAAAATAGTGCTGATCTGAAGTCTAATATGGAACCGCAGTAGCCATCTTGCTAATTATTTTAGTTATTGCCACCCCTCCTGAATGGACAGTCATACTGACATGGGTTTTTTCCTTGGAGATTTCTAATGATTTCTGTTACTTAGTCCTCATCGAAAATGGTGTCAATCTGACATCCAGTATATCCACTGCAACAGGTAATTTGGAAATTTTGTTATTGCTGAAGGTCAGAGATGGTTTCAACACTGATGTTCAAAGAAAGGAAATGATCCAGTTGTGAATTCCTGGAAATTCATTTTGCCTAGTGGGATTCTTGCTTTAAAAATAGTACAGTCTTCAAACAGTCCCAACAGTTTGTGGATTAGCAATGATTTTGTGTGATTTAGGGAAACACAAAATCAGTAGATTTATGGATTATTATTGTGTATGATTTATGGAAGCATATATTGTATTAGATTTGTGGATTAGCATTAATTGTGTGTGATTTAGGGAAGCATAAATTGAATTAGATTTGTGGATTAGAATTAATTGTGTATGAGTTAGGGAAGCATAAATTGAATTAGATTTGTGGATTAGAATTAATTGCATGTGAGTTAGGGAAGCATAAATTGAATTTGATTTGTGGATTAGAATTAATTGTGTGTGATTTAGGGAAGCATAAATTGAATTAGATTTGTGGATTAGAATTAATTGTGTATGAGTTAGGGAAGCATAAATTGAGTTAGATTTGTGGATTAGAATTAATTGTGTGTGATTAGGGAAGCATTAATTGAATTAGGTTTGTGGATTAGAATTAATTGTGTGTGAGTAAGCATAAATTAGATTTGTGGATTAGCATTAATTGTGTGTGTTGTAGGGAAGCATAAATTGAATTAGATTTGTCAATTAGCATTAGTGTTTGATTTAGGGAAGCATAAATTGTATTAGATTTGTGGATTAGCATTAATTGTGTGTGAGTTAGGGAAGCATAAATTGAATTAGATTTGTGGATCAGCATTGATTGTGTTCATTATTAGGGAAGAATACATTTTATTTGATTCGTGGATTAGCAATGGTTGTGTGTGATATATGGAAGCATAGATTGTAATAGATTTAATATAACATAACTGTACATTCACTTTTTTTATGGTACCACATGAAAACTGAATTTACAGTAATCATTATACTGTACCATTCGAAAGGAGCACACATCTTTTTGATCGAAAAGTAGGTCCTTTTTTATTCCAGTATAATTACTTTAGCAACTTAATACTGGAAAACACATCCTTGTTTTAACTGTCTTCCGCATAAGAGATACTAGAAATAAACTATATGCATGGCCCACAGGACATTAGGAGTAGAAATTTTTTATAGTCTGATTTTGAAAGAAGCATTCAGTACTCTTCCAACATTATTTACTCTTTTAATATTATTGTTTATTATTTCTTCCAGGTACTAGCTATTTACAGCAGTTTACTGCAAGTGCAGTAAATGCAGTGGTTAGTCCCTTCGTTCTGTATGACATAGCCTTGGAAGCTGCCCACATTTTGGCACGGAACAACCCAGCAGTTGCCCAGAATCATCTACGCTCGAATATTCTCAATCCTCTTGTACAGAAATGCCTGCAAATGTAAGATTTAAATGAACACATAATGTGATAGAGTTCATACACAGTTAGCAGTATTCAAATGTTTCTTAGAGCACCATAAAATATATTGATCCATGGGACAAAATCAGGGTTTAGATTCTTTCTTGAGTATTGCAGCAAGCATTCTGCCATAGCCATGTATA
This sequence comes from Megalonaias nervosa, assembly GCA_016617855.1. Classification (NCBI taxonomy): domain Eukaryota; kingdom Metazoa; phylum Mollusca; class Bivalvia; order Unionida; family Unionidae; genus Megalonaias; species Megalonaias nervosa. The sequence goes on along the minus strand of JAECUM010002773.1, from coordinate 51,535 downwards.
TATGGTTCTTATCTTGGGATAAGTTATCAATTCTTCAAAAACTTCTTATAAAAACTGAAGTAGCTATAATACAAATAACAGGTAAATCAACAGATTCCAGTCTTTGAAAACTGCTCATGATGCAAGGGTGCTGTCCTTAAAATGGCTAAAACCCAGTTTGATATGTAAGAATTTAAGATTTTGCTCTTCTTCTTTTTATAGCAAACCATCATCTTTTTTTTACACTCCTACCTATTTGAAACCAGAAGTATATAGGATTCCATGAGCCTGTCTATCTTTATATAAAGGCAACTAGTCTTCAGGTTTTTGACCAGTTACTCTGAAACTTCATGCACATTATGGTCATCATCTAACAAATGATAATGCCCTTGTCGTTTTTGTTGGAGTTATTGCCCTTTTTAATTTGCAGCTGGATGCAGTGTATATCAGACTAGTCATACAGATTCTGATGGATTACATTGAAACTTGGTACATGGTATGGGTATCATATTAAGATACATTATTTACAAATCACTGTGATCCTATTTTTAGAGTTACCCTCTTCTTTACTTCTAGCAATATCTAGTGTATGATAGAATGTTGTAAACAAGTTAAATGGTTTTTGATGAATTGATGTGAAATGTACATGCAGTGACTGTGAGCTGAAGATGCACATATTGACAAATCACTAGGTTCCTGTGCTTTTTGGCTGAGGTATTGCCCTTATTTACTCACGGCTGGGTGCTATACACATCTATAACAGAATCTTTTAAGTGCAGCTAGTTTCTCAGAATGATTGTATTACCTGGTTCACATTTATGTCATTTTCAGAAGATACACATTTTAACCATTTGTGATCCTGAAGATTTTTGTAAGAGTTGCCTGTTTTGACTTTGTAATTTACAGGATATAGTGTATGAAAGAATTTTGTACTCTCACAGTTATTGATAGATTTCCATTATCGTTCGATCCCTGACCGAGTCATACCAAAGACTTACAATAATGGTACTAACAGCTGCCTCGCTTGGCGCTCAGCATTTAGAGGTTAGTGTGAGGACTGGTCAGCCTGGTGTCAGGATAATGTGACTGGGTGGGACGTCATGCTATATGTCTGCGGCATGATGCTCAAGTGCTAGGTAGATATCACTATAAACTGCCACACTGCAGACATCGTAGCGATATGACTGAAAAATTGTTGAAGCTACATTAAAAATCCAAATCACATCACATCACACATCCATTATCTTTGGTACATAATATGCTTTATAATCTGAACATGTACCTACAGATTTATTACTGATTTTTAGCACATTTGGCAACAAGGTCAGGTGAGCTTGTGGTATGACACCGTTTTGCAGCATGCATCATACATCATCCTTTGTCCGTCAACATTTGGTTATTTGAAACTTATAAAAAGAAGAGACTGATGCTTTGCTGGGTGAAAAGAAATCGGGATAAAACCGTTTTATTATTTTAACTGCTGAGTGTTTAAACATTATCTGATAATCTTCAACAATAAAAAGATTTTCGAATTACCTGCTGTGGTGTCACTGTGGCACCATTTTCATACAGACCAGCAAGGTATCATAAGACTTCTATTGGGGAAAACCCTATGTTAATATAACCATCCATTTGGGAGGACTTGAGATAACAGTATTTTCAAGATGGCCACTATTGTGACCATATCAAAGGTTAGTTTGCATCATTTTCATTGAGGACCAGTTTGACACGATAAGATCTCAAATGATGAAAACCCAATGTCCGAATGACTTTCCATTTAAGAGGAGTAGCTATCAAAAAGATTTTCAAGATGTTCTGCAGATTAACACCATTTTAATTTAGGACTATAATACATTACAGGATGTATTCTTGTAAACACCCCATGTTGGTATGAATTTCTGTTGGATTCAAAATAACAAGACTTTCAACATGGCAGCCATAGTTGTCATATTGGATATCAGATGCACATGATTTCCATTTATGACCAACTTGACATCATGAGAAGTCTAGAATGAATATTGTTACCTGTTACAGCCATTTGCAGACAGTGAAACTAAGAATTGTTATCTGTAGCGTAATAGATTTTGATGCATTAGCGTTCAGCCTTATCACAAGGCATTCATAAGAAGAATGACTCCTGGACATGAGTCATGTGATCAGCTAAATGTTGACCACATGGCAAAACCCTTCTGTACAATGGCATAAGTTCCAATCTGGAATAATGATTCAACACTGGCTTCCCCTCCATGATTTCAATAGCTTCTTATGTTTTATCCTTAGGGTGTTATTCTCTCTATTGAGTACTCTGATGTTGTCACAAGAAACAGTATGCCCTGATTCTTTTAACTGTTCACCAACTGCTCTCAGGGATTCTCTGTTGGTGTATAAGTGTTTTTTAACTCGTGTTTCCAGGCTTCTACCAGTTTCTCCAACGGTGGACTTGGATATTTTTAGACCACATTGCAACCCACTATTGTTGTCATTCAGGTTTTCATGCACACTGCCTTTAGTTCACTCTCTCTTTAAACGGGTGTTATTTAGTGAATTATTAATATGCTGGTATGTTAATTTATCTATTGTCTCTGTTATTTTATCATTTCAGTGAAACATACCTACTAAGTACAACAAATACAAGAAATTGATAACAAGGGCAGACATGCATTGCATATAATAAATGTACATCTTGTTCCCCATGCTGCATGTGTAATTTGTGGCCTGAGCATACCTGGTCTGCAATAATTCAAAAGTCAGCAAAAGGCAAAGAGAAGAAGGGAAAATCATATATGACCAATACTAATATTCTTACAAATACAGAATTCATTGCAAGCCTTTTGAGGGATGCTACTGGGATCCCCCACCACCTAAAATAAGACAGATGCAGCCTTCAGTTCCAGTAACTTAAGCAGATTTGGGGAATTTAAATACAGATATTTTGCCATCATAGTTAGATATGCCATTCCTTTCAACAACATGTGTTGACTGGTGCAGGAGACAGTGATACAGTTTCTTAATTCCAGTCCAATTTTACTTTTTTCTTCTTTAATTCACATGGCTACACAGGTATTTTGGATTCAGTGGGGAGTGTTCCCCATTTTTAGGGAACCCATTGAACTTAAGTCCGCCCACATGTCCAAGCATGGCCCTCGTGTCTGTAAGTCAGTGCAGTGGATCCAGCATGCATGGTATCGTCCAGAGCCTTACCTGCTACCCAGCCATCACAACCCAGCCTGTTATGGGGATCTTAGTAATAGATCCATCTGTTAGCCACAGATGGCTTCTATGTAGACTTATGGGAATCTTAGTGACAGATCCACAGCTATAGCCAGCAGCTACACATGCATACTGTGACAGGAACTTTACTGAAAACTCCATCCATTCAGTCATGCTCACGGAATAACCGGTACCAGATCCATCCAGACCAGCTTCCACACAGCTGACAACTGTTACGACCATTCACCTAGCTAACCAGCCATCCTTCCCAGTCTGAAAAAATCATCTGGCTTAGTAGGCTGTTTCTATGTTCATTGCTTACTTGCAGGGTTTTGACCATGGATTATATAGAGATGAAGGTATTGCATCATCGTTGCCACAGGGAATAGTTTATCCTGAAACGGACGCAGATCAGGAACAGGAAACTTCTGAGCAACGGTCCCACTCTGATCAAAACATGGAGAGGACAGAGTTTTGTATTAAGGCTGCCATCGAGGACATAATAGCAGATATTGCTGGCTTGAAATGCCATCCAACCCCTGACTGCCACACAAGCAGTCAGTCAACACTGACAATGAGGAAGAGTCTTCATCCTTCCAGCTGCTTCCGTGATCAACATAAATCAGGGAGATTAGCAATAGGCTGTCTGGATGCATCTGTGATACTGCGAATGCTATGGCTTTCTTTTATGAGAGCCAGATAACAGCAATATTTTCATTGCATTGTACAAAAGACATATTGCACTACCTACCATATTGAACTCACAGTGTTAGATAAAAATTTTAGTGGCTTTTAAGATTTCTGCCCCACAAATGTGTTTCTCTTGATATGAGAGCAGGTTTGGAACATTGTTGCCTCATCTTCAGTGTTAGATTCTGCCTCATTGGGGTTATTCCAACAGGCAGAAAAATCGTCCAACAAATATGCATTGGATTTGACAGCCTGAATTGCTGAAGTCATCAACAGAGCAGCTCCTCACCATTTAATGGTGAATGCATTCATAGCCTCTACCAATCTTGACTTGATATGTTGTGACGCATGTTTGCGCACCATGTTGCTAAAGCCATGGCTTTAAGGATGACTCCATTTGGCTCACCATTGCTGCTTGGAGGGGGGGGATTGAAGTTTGGAGGCAGGCAGCACAGGAACTACCCCTCCAACTTGCTACTCTACCTGTGTCCTTGCTTATAAGCCAACCATCCCTGCCTCAGTGGAGAGAAGATAGGCGAGCCAAGCAGGGATCTTTTAATCCCAAGTGTCATTCAGATCTCAACGTTGTGCCAGCAGATGACAGCTGAACCTGTCTTGGAGGCACCCTTACAGGGGAGGTATAAAACCAAGTTTCTCCACTCCTAAACCTCCTGGCTTCCACCATTGACTTGATACCCCCTACTGCATGTAGGCAGTCTACCAGTGGGCACCACACTCCTGCAATTTCAATCACTATGAATCAAGCTATTTCCACAAAATGAACGGGTGATCCGGATCATTTTGGAGTGGCTTTGAATTTCATTTTCTAACCCCCAGCTCTTTCTTCCTCTCCCTTTTTAATGGATGTACTGTCAGAGTGGGAGAAGGATTATATCCTTCAGCAGGAGATACAGTTGCTTATCGACAAATGAGCTGTGGAGATTTACAGAATCCATGGTGTCCACAGTTCTTTTCATGGCTGTTCCATGTAAAAAGACCAAGGGCAGGTCGAAGTAGAACATATATCTGAGCCATGACAACAAATTCATTCATCTGCTGAGGTTCATGATAAAGATGGTGAGATCAGTATGACTCTGTATCCATGGGGACAAGTATGCTATCAGTCATGATCTCACCTTTGCCTACTTTCATTTCCCTATTCACCTGATATTGTAAAAGCTTCCTTGGCTTGCTTATCACTTTGAAGTTTACCAATTGCAAGTCCTTCTGCTTTGGTCTAAATATCAGCCTCTCGGTCCCGAGTAAAATTATGGATTGCATCATCACCCAGTTCTCACTGACTTCCTCCACAGCATTTGCAGCATATATGGATGAACTAAAAAAAAAAAAAAAATTATTGGTAACTTCCCCCTTCAGGGGCAGAAACTGGGAAAAATCTGATTTTCACCTTTCCGAGTGTTTTATCCACCTTGGTATAGAGTTGATAACCAATCTGATCTTGTACATCTCCCTCATGTATGCATCTGTGGATTGTCAAATTCATAGAGTAGATTCTAACAGTACATGGATTTCAGTGAGAGAGTTCTTGCGACTCTGTGGGTTATTTAATGCAGCAGCTGATTTGATTCCACTGGGGAGCCTTGATGTGCACCCATTACAGATGAATTGGCTGGCACAATGGTGCCAGTCCACTCAGTAAAACGGTCAATATCAAGAACAAGGTACAATCATTCCTATGTTAGTGGCACAACCGTGTTTTCTCACAACAGGAATTCCTCTGGAGAAAACCAAACTATAAGTGATGGTAAGTACAGATGCCACTACATACGGTTGTGGAATCAACTTGACTTCAATACAGTCAACAGCACGGGGACCATGGGAACTTCTTCATCACATCAAACTCTCCAGAATGAAAACTACTCTTCAAACAGGGTGGCACCAAATTACCATTACCTGACTTGGTTTGTCTTTTCTGTCAGTACTGCAAACTTAAGATTGGCTCACCAATCCGCCTTATTCCTGGCAGACTCTGTGTCCTGGCCAATGTTCTTTCCAGAAAAGGTCAGGTTATCCATACAGAACAGTCCCTTCTTCCATCAGTTTTTCATTGGATTTGTGCACTTTGGGGGCATCTGATGATTTACCTTTTTGTGACAAGCTAGAACCAGAAGTTTGCCCACCTTTATATCCAGAAGCTTGGGCCATAGATGTGATGTGAATCATTTGGGAGGGGTTATTGGCCTTTGCTTGCCCATCTGATGCCCTTGGCACTGAAAATAATACAGAAAATAAGGGGTCAGATTTGCAAGATAATTCTTATTGCCCTTCTCAGATGGGACAAGTCATGGGTCATTGATCTACTAAATCTAGCAATATACCTATCTAGGAAGATTTTGGCTAATCCAAATCTTTAAAAGCAACTGTGGTTACAAGTGTCCCACCCCTCTCCAGATCATTTTCTACCTCATGCGTGACTATTGTGGAGACATGTCTCCAGTCATTGAGAGTAACAAGGACCTCCACTCTGAAGGCTTGCGATGGAAATTGATGTCTTTTCAGGGACTGGTATCAAGTCAGTAACATTGTTTTCCCATTTAGTTCCTTGATTTCTCAACTAGCTGATTGTTTTTCTTTGGATTTATAATGAGAGTAAGTTGGCACCAATTGCTATCTAAATGATATCAGATGCATTTAGCCATCATGGCAGAAGAGATCGGTCATACAGACTGTATCTCTCGTGCTGTTTCCAAAATGGAATCAGTCTTGAGTCTTAACATGCTAGTTTCAGAAATGGGAACATTACGCTTGGACCTCACTGTAGCGGCTGTCATACAAAACCTGTTTGCTGATAGCTTTAGCTTTGGCATACTGAGTGATGAGTTACATGCCCTTTTCAGTTCAGTGATCTTTAAAGACACAAGTCTCTGTTGCCAAGAACCAATTATTGTCAGTAGGCAGTTAGAAGATCTTCATACACTCCCTCTCATCTACCAATAAGTCAGGAGCAGTGGCTATGCACTACTTGAAGCACACAGAGGCAGGTTGTGACAACCACAAATGATTCTTTTTCCCCAAAGGCGGGAAAGCAGGATATCATCTCTCAAGCCCTGTCTTCTTGGCTTAAGTGGGTTATACACTCAACATACTCAGAAATCTCAAAACATCAGTGACAGCATGAAATCTCTGCGAACCTCACATTCGGATACAACATTTCAGTCTGTGACATCATAAAGCTGTTGGCTGGCAAGCAGAGTCAATCTTCATGAGTTTTCTCAGAGATTTAGCTTCACAGAGACATAACCAGAATCTGGTAGGTCCTGTGGCTGTGACACTCACAACCACCAGATCCAGTTAAGCCATCATGGGTCTGCCAGTGAAATTTTTGCGGTAAGAAGATTTCAGTAATCATCTTCTTCACCTGATAGAGTGGTCATAGAGCACATAACCATAGGCTATGTTGTTTTAAGTAGTAGATTGGGTTATCAATCACATCAGGAATCCAGTTTTTATTCCTTGGAAGGATACCCATGTTATAGGTGGGATGCTTAGAATTCCCTCCTATTTCATATTCTTCTAATGTTAATGTGATCACTAAATGCATTCAAAGGAGAAAGCAATTTTTTTCTAGTATATTCTGTTTCTCATAGAATAATTACTCAGTCACCTTACTTCAAGACCTTCCCAATCACACCATTATGCAAAAAACTGGCAACACCTAATGGTGGAAAGGGGAGATAATGGACAAGAGCTATTCCCTTTGTTTACATGATCTAGACAGAAAAGGCCCGATTTTGGAGGTGGCAGGCTTATATTCCAGATGGTAATATCTTTCTTGGAGAACAGAATTTACTAGAAAAATTTGTCTTTTATCATATCAAGCTTGAATCATTATGAAGCTAAGACAATTAAATCTACAACATTTTCACTCCCTTCTTCACTGAAAATTTGCATTAAGGTCTTGGTTAAAGTATTTTTATTTGCTTATAATATGTTTTCTGATGCCATAGTTAGATTCTCATTATGTTTGGCATGAATCTAAGACAGGTCATCCTTTGGCACACTAAGTCACCACAATAACCTTGGTTTAAAGGTTACAGTCATAGGAAATTTGTATTAAGGTTTTGGTTAAAGTTGGTTTTTTATTATTGTTTTTCCTAAACCTCCTGATGGATTTTCTTCATACTTTGGATAAATCATTTTATGAAGCTAAGACAAATCATTAGGGTTCTCAAAATATTTCAGAAGTGAAGAGTCATTTGACCCTTGAAACCAAAATCTTGGGATTGTTCATTATTCATTCAGCTAACAAATGTTTAGGATTTCTTGTCTGTTGAATAAAGAGAAACACTTGCATAGTATTTTGTAGGAGACATACAAGCTGACAGTGAGACTGACCTGGTCTGTTTTCTCTACAAGTGTTTCTCTTTTGTTGTTATGAATGTCTGTTTATATTTTGGTATAATCAAAAAGGAAAAGGATTATTTTGTTTTTTATAATATTTTTAGCTTCCAGAATATTCAACTTTTTTATGCCCGCAAATTATTTTTAATGCAAAAATATACCCATACAACTCTGAAAGTTAGATATAAATTGATATGGTTGAACATCACAATTGGTATATTTGTACACTCTGAAGTCATATGTCAACAGAACATGTCAGTTAATTATTTTCTACTAAGTTTGGCCCTTACAAACTGGGCAATAATCTCTTCTGCATCATAGTTTATGACATTTTTGTGAAGATTGTCCTGCCCATGGTGGCAGACAGGTTTGATTTTCTAGTGTCCTTATGCCACTCACACATTATCACACCATTTCTATCGTTCAAAGCATTTTGCACCCATGTAAATTGACTTTTCTGCTCTTCATTCAATTTTCTAACAACTTGACAAAGTTTAGTCTCCTTCTCTGAGTTGACACAAACTTTCTTCTTTTTTTTAATCTGAAGGTTTGCAATGTGTTTCTGAGACTGAGACAGAAAAGATACTTCCTTGCACCAATGTAATTTTACAAGTTAGATGTATTCACTGAGTGTACTGTCTGATAAACTTTCGCTAAATGATACATTATTTAATGCACCCTAGTGTTTAAGATGTTGAAGCAAATTAATTCACCAATAAAACACAATTAAAGTCTATCCACTTACCTCTGACAACTGGCTTTGCAAACTGCCATATTTTCCACAGTTTTGTCTAATTCATATAGTTTGATATGCAGTGAAAAAAAACTCAATATTTGATCATAAGTTATTCCAATCAAGTCATAATTTATTCAGCATTTTTAAACATTTCGCCAAATGAAGCAAATGAATCTCCAATAGAACACAGTTTGTTCACTTAACATTGGGAACTGCCTTCGTGAGCCATCTTATGTTCTTCAGTTTTTGTCTGTTTGGTTATAATTTGAATGGCAATCAAACAAATGCTGATTTGGGATCGAAAGTTAATCCATTCAAGTTAGAAGTGTTTCCCTCTTCTATCATAATCATTGAAGATAATCTTGAAACAGTCTAACTTGACTCAGTTATGCACACCTATGCATGACATAGTGAACTCTGAGATCTGCCTAGTTCATGTTGCTTTTACATACATGTAATATTATTGGCTGTTAAGGTGAAAACAGCAGTCAAGCAAAAGTCAGTCAATGTCATATACAGTAAATTTGTTATGGACAGCAAGTACACGCTTTGAAGTAAATTAAGCCAGAGACACATCAAAGGGTAATTAAGAATGATGCCCCAGCCCAGATCAACATGCATCATAAAAACTCATAGGCTGGAATTTCCACAAATCAGAAATGGGTCATAAATACAAAACCATGCATTAAGACTTAAAAGTATGCAACTGTTGAGAGCCTTGATCATTTTGTGAGATATGCACTTGCCCCATTGACTTTGGGGTCAGTGTCATATAGAAAATGTCCATTCAAGTTTTGGCTAAAGATTTTTCATTTACTTAGTATTTCCTAACCCCTTTTAATGGATTTTCTTTATACTTGAAATTAATCATTATGAAACTAAGACAATTTATTAAATAATATGCTTGCTTGCTTCTTTGACCTTGGGAACAAGGTTACAGTTCCAGAAAATGTGCATTAGTGTTTTGGTAAATTATTTTCATTTGTGTCTGTTTCCTAAACCCCTTTCACCTTTGTGTGATGGTCTAATTTTTTGCATTTATAGAAAATTTTAATTAAGGTTTTCATTTGCTTATATTTCTTAAACCCATCTGAATGGTATTTTTTTCTTCACACTCTGTATGGTTGCTCAACATATGATCATGGTGTCAAGGTCACGCATTTTGTAGTAATGTTTTGTTGCTGGACTCAACATGCAGGGCTGGCCTTCTTTTTTTATCACCTGACTAGCTAACCTGGGAAGGGATATAGTATTTTGCTTGATGGTTTTTACATTTATTGTGATTTATTTTTCTCACTTAGTGGCTTTTGTATTTTTAGCTGTTCATCACACTCTCTCAGTCTTAGATCCTGTTTCACCTCTGTTCATGAACATTGCAATATGGCTGCATATTAAAGTGGGTAATCCAGTCATATAAAAAACAGATCATTTTGATTGAATTAACATTCTTATGGTAATTTTTGTTTTCATCATACATTACACCCTTAGTATGTTGGACCCCATTTCACCTACACTCCTGAAGATTGGTAGGTGGCTCTTTATCAACAAATGTAAGTCAGCCACACCAAATTTATATCAGTGTAACCTAATGTTCAGGTTTGAGTGACTCTTGAATTTTCATGCGGTTCATTCATTTCACCCACATTATCATGATCATTATTTCACCAGTGCTTCTGGAAATTGGTATATGGATGCAACTCACAGAAAGTATCTCAGTCATAATTAACTAGGTTAATGTGATACAGTTTTCATGCTGAAAACTTTTGCACTTTCAACTGTTCGTTTATTACACCCTTGTTGTCTTGGGCCCTAATTTATGTACATGTGAAAATAGGTATTAGGTACATGTAGGATGCATCTAAGGAGAATAATAACTCGGCCAAAACTAGGTTACTTATGATGCTATTTTGATGCATGAGTGGCATTTTTATATATTCAGCTGTTTGTTTCACCATTTTCTTGGACCCTTGTTCACCTACACTAACGAACTTGGAATGTGGATAGATCTCAAGGAGGATGTCCTGCATACAAAAACTAGATCAATGTGACCTAATTTTCAGGGATTTATTTTTTCATCTGTTTGGTACATCCTCAGTATTTTATACAGTTTCACCAGCATTTATGAAATTTTAGTGTGAAAGAAAATCAGGTGAGTAATCTTATTTTATAAAAACTGGATAATTATGACCTTATTTTCCCTCTTGAGTGACATTTCTGTTTTGAACTTTTTGTTGCCTACAACCTCTTTATCATGTGCTCTGTTCACCTGGTTGTTGAACTTGGCATGTGGATGCATCTCAGGGAGGATAAGTCAGCTATTTCAAAACTGTCAACTTAACATTTTTTAAACACTTTACTGACTTTTGTATTGTCAACTGCTTGTTAATTACACTGGATGTCTTGGTTTCAGTTTCACCAAGACTGATAAAATGTGGTATGTGGATGCATCTCAAGTAGAGTAACTAATCATGACTTACAGACTGTCAGAGTGATCTGATTTTTAGTTCTGAATAATTCTTGTGTTTTTATTTTTGGCTATTCCAGATGTGCTTCAGTTGGCATAGGGATGTGTTTACAAGTATACACCTTGTTCAAGAGTGATTGCTCATTTTGAATTTCAGCAAGTCTAACAGTTGTTTTCAGTGGAGCTCTTCAGACCATGTCACACATTGTGAACAACTGTCCACTGACAAAGTTCTCCTGTGGACTGCAGGCTCTGCACCTTGATGATGATGATGTTGTTAAATGGCTGAGCACACACTGCACACGATAATAATAACAATAAGTGGATACAATGTGTGGATGAACTCATCTGCATAATGGTCATAGAGATGGCATCAGGGGGAGGCAGAGAGATATTTGCATAAGCAAATCTGTTGCCATTCCATTAATTTTTCACTCCTAATGATATATGACTTGATAATTATTGAGATAGAGTCCTTTGTACAGAAAATAAAACTCCTGTCAGATGATTATGTTGCATTAGATATTTATTCTAGGTTATTTAATTTCAGGTTTATTCAATGTGCCCACCAACGCATCCACCATATTAGTCAGCCAGAGTATGATGATTTTGTTAGCACCATATGTAGTGCCAGAAATGCCTTCTATCTAACACCAGGAGGTATGGTGCAGTTTCAAGAACTTCTGCAAAGTTTACGTCGTTCAAAGTCCTGCCGCAAAGATCTATGGCAGCGACTCATGAATGGGTTGTCAGCCCCTGGAAGCAGTTGATAGCCAAACATTTTGTCTTCTGTTATCTATACGCATTGTTTTTGTACAAGAAAATTAGGATGATATTTATAATTGACTATTAAATACATAAGACTTAATTTAAATCAGGGTTTTTTGTCATATTTCTAGATAACTTTTCACAGTGTGCTTCATGAAATATGTTAGAAAGTGTTTCATTTGTTTATGTGTTTATTTGTAAAGAGTAAGTCAAGATTAGTAAGTGGATAATACTGCACATGGGAAACATGTTTATTTTAAATGAATGTGTTATGTCAGTGTTGCAAAAATAATTCATGAAATGTTGAAAATGTGCAGGTTTGGTATTGTGGTAATATTGAAAAAAAGAAGAGCTTGTAGGAAAAGAACAAGTTAAATGATTGCATGGATGTCGTTCTTGTTCACTGTAATCAGTTCACATGCTATCATGATTATGAAAAGAAATTTACATGAATGTGAAACTTAGAATAAATATTGATATTTACTCATCTTTTTATACAAAACAGTACTAGTTTCTTTTAAAGTTCAAATTTTATTTGTACTAACGAGTGTCTTCACTGTTTCTTCTGTCTTGGTAAATGATCTTAGGATTTCAGCTGTATACAGTAACAGGCAATGACTTAGTTACTTCTTTGTATACCATATCTGGTGATATAAAATGGGAGCAAACTGAAAACAGCACAGGTTGAGGTCTGTTTGTGCAGATCGTGGTGCAGATGGGGAATTCAACTGTTTTCTCTTCTGTACAGTTTCCTGTGAATAATTTAGATATATATCTATACTTTTTACAGCCAGATAGACGTGCATTACTTGTTGGTAAGTATGATACATAGAATGGTACTTTATGACATTAGCAAACTATAGTACAGACTAAGAATTCACTTTTGTTCATAAAGAGCCAATTTTTGTGGATTATGTGCTTGCTACAAACAATGAATTTAAAGACCCTGATCTTTCTCTGAAAATGATTTTCTCCCTTCCCAAATGCACAAAACTAAGTACTGACAAAAATTGGTACCCATGAAAGTAAATAAATTCACAGTACTATAACCTGGTAGATGTGTAATGAAACTATTTTCTTGTAATACTTCTGGTAGGTTAAAAAAAACTAAAAAATATGAAGGCAAAATTTCTCACAATCAGCATATGTATAATAATTGGGGATTTCATTCTGCATCAGTGGTATTCCTTAATTATAACATGGTGAACTCCGCAGGAATGAGTTCAGCCATATAGCATAACACAGTTTATAATTGTTCATTGATTCTTTAATAGAGATCCGGTACTACATGTAATATAAAATGCAATAATTATATACTACAGTTTGTATTAGTTGTATATTCTTCCAGATGTTGCATGATTTTATTATATGCAGTGCACTTCATACTTGTTGGAAGTATTGAATGTTGTTATTTCATCAGAATTATGTATATTATTTGTCAATATTAAGATCTTCAATAAAAGATGAACAAATTAAGAAAGGGAGAAATACATAATGTTGTTTGGAGATATAAGAAATATTAATAAGTATATTTCATGGGAAGAAACTAAAGATCCAGCAGGGTTTTAACTTTTTGCAGAAGAACTGTTGGCTCAGCTATTTTTGGCAAAATCTTTTCAGAATCCTAAAATTCACATGACTTTGTTTTTCAGCTTCATATTTTACCTAATAAAGGCAAATAGGGAGAACTGGTCCAGATTTTATTAGAAATATGAAAATGCAACTGTCATCAATGACTACATTTTTGAACGCCAAGTTTTTATTATGGTTTATTTAAGAATAAAAAATGTTAGTGTCTAAACTTGAAGTTACATTCTGGCTACAAGGGAATAAAAAGGTGTATTTCATGTAATGGAATTTGTGTCGTATACTTTTCCATTTCTGATTGTTTTAATCTATCATGAAATGATTTTACAACCCAACCCCCCAACCCCAACCCCCCCAGCCAAGAAAAAAAGATGAAGAAAAAAAAATTCAAGAACTTAATAGATAATTGAATATTTACCTTTTTATACTTTGGAAATACACAAATATTTTTATTATATTTAACAATGAATGACTTAATGAAGTGCTTAACATTGAGAAAAGGTGATATCAGCATTTTACCAAGTTTCCCTATTAAAAAAAACTACCATTCATTAGGAATATTGCCCTTTTTAGGCGAATTTGTTTTTCTCACCTCTCCTTCCAGTTCCTTCAAGGTAAACATATTTAAATATGCCAACAATCTTCATTTATATAAGCAACAAGGAGGTATCATCCAAAAAATGACTAAAAGCAAACCAGGGATTCAAGTATTAGCTTATTTAAAACAGTTTTCTGCATAAATCATGAAAATTGTCATTACCTGAATTTTGCATGACATGTTTCTGTTTCTGTTACACTGTATAACAATCAGTAAATTCTTTTTAGGGCAAAAGTATGGATTAAATATGAAACTAATTTGTTTAATTATGATTTTAACTCTCATTAGATTCATAATCGTGTTTAAGAACAATGGGGAAATGGGAGATGGGTGGGTGTTGATTGTAGACCAAAATTAAGTGAATATTTTACTGCAGTTTCTGTTACCAGACTAGATTAGGAGCTCGCTAAGACCACATAATTTATATCAAACTGTAGAGTAAATAAACAGAATAAGTAAGCAAGATCCTAATTGGTAAATTCGGATTCAAACCATTATTTTGAAGTTGTTATGCCCTGAAGGCTGTATGAGCCAACCACTCTATGATACTGCTGCCCACACCACAATAATATTTTCCATGCCAATCCGGGGCCCCGAATGGCCTAGTGGTCTAAAGCGCTTTCCGTTACGGATCACTGCCATCTCACCTCTGTCTGCGTGGGTTCGAGTCTAGGATTCGGTGAATGTGGATATGTGAGAAAGCTTGCCAGTAGCTTCTCGTTGGTCGGTGGTTCTTTCCGGGGATTTCCTGGTTTCTTCCTCAACCATTAATACTGGCCGCCATGTATAGCCTGTCGTATGTATGTGCTGAAAAATGGCGTTAAGCCCCACAACAACAACAACAACCATGTCAATCCATGCAAGAAATGTGTTGATATGAAAATAGTCATCATTTAGACAGAAACGCAATCGTAAAAGAGTCATTGTACTAAATTATTATTATTTACAGCACTTATGTTTGTCGATGTAGTAAATCAGCTTACATATCTGTAAACACATTGACACAGAATGATACAAGTTGATGTGTTTATGTTCAGAAATATATAAAAAGAATGCATTTTTTTCAGTAGATTCAGGGAAATATTTTACTAGTGAAATGGAAACATTTCATATTGTCATTCCTGGCATTGTCTTTTATCTACTCAAAAACATAGGTATCATCTATTTATTTTCCTTAACTCTTTGTGTGTGTGTGTGTGTATATATATATATATATATATATATATATATATATACACACACACACATGCACACACACACACACACAAATAATTTAATGCCATAAGGTTTCCACTTGTACTGGCTTTGGACTGGTCCATAATGAACAAAAACATGTTTGACATGATGGTGCAGGTCATGGAAAAGGAATGCATATGGTTCAGACAGTAAGTGATCTGACAAATATGCATATGTATCTGGTCTAGGCTATCAGATTGTATTTTCTTTTCATAGTCTAAATGTGTCTGTGCTACACCATGGCAGATGTTTCATGTTGATCTTCAAGACAAGGGCTTTCCATCTATGCATTGGCAATAACAAGCAACCCAAATTACAAAATATTATGGAAAAAAAATGAAGCAAAAACAAGAGAAAGTATTGTAAACATTCTTACAGTATTTATATTTATGAACAGCAACCAAATCTTGGTAATGACATGTCATACACTATTTCAGGATTAGTCAGACTTGTATTTAAATGCCTTGTTTCCCATGTATATCATTTTGTCCATAACTGAGAGACTATTCAGGTTTGTGTGCCATCAGATTTTCAAACATGCTGAAAGATATTCAGTGCATTTTATCCCTAAGTTCAGAAATAGAATTTTTCATTGCTCCTGGGTTCCAGATTTACAGGTGTAAAAAATTGCAGATATTGCTTGATTTGTTATGTAAGATAAGGTCTTTAGTCATATGTTCTTATTATTACAAAATCAAGGATTATTTTTACAAGCTGATTGGTAAATTATGTCAAGTGTGATTCTTTTGACATCAGTGGATTTCATTCATTTTCATGGTTTAAAACGTTCCATTTATACCTGTGAACAACCCATGCCCAACTGTAAAATATAGACCCTGATCTGCTATCACATAATGTGCCAGCAGATCAGGATGTGTTTTGTATTCTTTTGATTATTTCTAACTGCAGAGACCCAGATCTGCCGACATTATGTGTCAACAGATCTGTGTCTGTGCCATTTGCAGTTGGAATTTACTTACAAGCAAGTACTTTTTGAAAGAAATCTGTTAAAGCCACAAACTAAAACTGCACAAGGATTGTCAAAGAAATTTATTTTGCTCTGAGTAAACTCTCATTTATTTCTTTTCTTTTCATTTGTTTATTGGTGAACTTTGATAAAACCTTTTATTTTTTGGATCATTTGTGGTCAGTTATATATTTAAAATGGTCCTTAGACGTTTAGGTAATTAAACATTTATATACACAGACCTCTTAACAAGAACAGATATAATTTACATGTATTTCAGGAATCCAGTACTCTTATTATTGGCCAAAAATGAATGATGAAGAGAATTTTCATTGTAAGCAGTAGATATGCCAACCCAAGATAAATTTTGATTACCCATGGAATGATTAAATATATGTTAAATGTCCATATTGAATATTTTTTTGTTAACTTTCTGTGTAATTTTCAATATTCACTGTATATTTTAGATTGTTCTGTTAGTTTACATTTGTTCAAAGTAGTCTGTGTGTTTTATTGGCTACTTTCTTTATTTCTAATGTGTAATATGTTTGTTACAGGAACTTAACCATTTTGCTGCATAGTTCAGGATAATTTTTTTTTATAAATCCTAACTTAACCTTAAATTTTTAAAATTTATTTAGATAAGTTTCCTGTTCTCTAACTTTTGTCCTTTAATTTTAATTTTTAAAAAAAATTCTTGACTCTTTTATCTGAGCCTAAAGTATGTCCTTTTTTCTTTATTTGTATAACCATTTAAAAAAGTAGCAAAAGGAAGGATTGAATACATGTACCATCAAATCTTTTAACTGTATGATCTGATTATTGTTGTACTTCAGTACTTTGTACTTGTACTGAGGCCCACCTTAGAATCATACAGAACATAATTTGCAGAGAAATTTTGGAACTTGTTATGTGAAGGCATTCTTTTGGCATTCTGGACTTGGAATTTTAGGTTGTGAGCCTAGCTCTACAAACATTCCACTTTTATGTGGAATAATGCACATAATCCATGTATTGCAATCATATTTGTGCAGATGTTCTGTTCGTTTTTCCTTTTCATTGCCTGTACTGTTTGGAGGATTGTATGGCATTCTGCCATGAATTACTCATATATCAATGTAGATTTGTGTGATGATACATAGACGGGTTTCAGGTAACCTTTGATTACATCGAATAAATTTCCAAAAGTTAATTCTTGTTATCAGTGATCAGATTTTCCAATTAATGATGAAGAAAGGTTCAGAACGAATCTTTTAGCTGAAACATTTGGGAAAGCAGGATTGTAACCAACAGTCTCACTGTAATAAATATACTAAAAGTCTGCAAATTGTTTTCAATGTTTATGACAAGAAATGTATGTGTTTATGTTTATATACTACATCTGATGCCTGTATCCCTAAAAAATGATACTGCTTGTCTTTGTCAAGTACAGCAATGTTCGTGTCCACTAAGTCAAAATTACTCATCAGGTTTTCAAAATTGTACACGTTCATTTTTTTTTTTAGAGTATATTTAGGATGTGTTAATTTATTGAAACTAAAGTGTATCAAAAATTGTGATCAAACTTTTGCCATACATGTTATGTTGCATCTATTTATATTTATAATAAACCTATCTCCCAACTGTACTGTTTTTGTTTTTATCTCTGATGAAAGAAGTTATAACTTGGATACATTATACAGGTTGTTACACTTGCACAAATGTAATATTGTTTACTCCAGTGTCCTTAGGTTGATTTAGGAAATAGTTCTTGCTTGGATCCTACCACAAACAAAACTTTATTTTTATTTTTTTGATGGCACTATCAAGACATTATTAGCTATGTCATGCAGAGTAATTGGGAGCAAAGTGCCTTTTGCAGGTACAAACTGACGCAGCCAACTTGGGCTGGTCTGTTTCCTTTGACTAAGTCGGATGACTGTGTGATCTTATCCTGTATAAGGTAACTCCTACCTGATTTGGACACGTGCGAGAACAGAATTACTTTGGGTCTGTCAAATGAAGGCAGTAATATAGAAATAAAATAAATGTGACACAATTTAAGATTGCGTAAAAGTTATTGACTGAGCAATAACGCATGAAAAATTTATATGGCGAGGCTATCTTAGTAAAATGTATTGCCCAGTTGCATAGGGTAGGATTTGAGTGTACCGACATGGGGATGTTCACAGGGTAGGATTCGATTGTATCGACATGGGGATATTCACAGGGTAGGATTTGAGTATATCGACATGGGGATATTCACAGAGTAGGATTCGAGTGTATCAACATGGGGATATTCACAGGGTAGGATTCGAGTGTATTGACATGGGGATATTCACAGGGTAGGATTCGAGTGTATCGACATGGGGATATTCACAGGGTAGGATTCGATTGTATCGACATGGGGATGTTCACCAGTGGACTTTTTGTGATGCTTAGTTGACCCTAAAGAAAATGGTGCCAATCTGACATCCTATATACTTCTGCCATTTGGAACATCTTATTGTTATTCCTTCTAGATGGATGGTCATATCAGCATGTAGTTTTCACCACAAGACTTCTTAGGATGAATAGTTGGTCCTAAACGAAATTGGTGCCAATCTGACAGGCAATATGATTGCCATAAGCTTTGTTATCACTACTCCTCATCGGTGAAAATGCAATTCATCCATGAGGTTCTCACTGGAGTACTTACTGTTTCTAGATTGTCCATAATGAAAATGGTGCTATTCTTATATCCAATATAGCTGCTAAGATGGCCATCATGAAAAATGGTTTTTGCTACTCCTCGTTAAAGGAAAGTCATGGATGTAGGGTTTGCAGCAAGAAACATAATGCTGGCTAGTTGGAACTAAATGAAAAGCATGCTGATCACACACACACACAAACACACACACACACAGATATATATATATATATATATATATATATATATATATATATATATATATATATATAGTATGGCCACCACATCAACGAATTAGAAGATACTGTTATTGCTCAGAAATATCGGAGATGGTTTCAACTCTCGGCAGTTACAAAGAAGAAGTAGTTTTATTTTGAATTCCTGGAATTTCATTTTTGGACATTAGAGCATCAGCCCCTTCAATAAGGTCTTGTTATTCTGAATTTTGAAACAATATTTTGAACTATAATAACCACAGGTAGTCGTACTGTCAAGCAAAAAAAGTGAGAGTATATCTGAATAGATAGCGCCATTAGAGTAATGTAATCTAGGTCGAATTGTGCGTGTCCGAAGTTCCACCAGTAACAAACGGGATTTATAAGCTGAGGTAAATTTGAACAGTACTGTCCGTTTAACTTTAGGGCACAATATGACGACAATATTCGTGTTGACATTGTGAGTGAAGAAAAATAATCATAGCAAACATTGCAGTAACATGTAATAGAACAAAAAACTAAGATTGTGAGGCGTAAGATGACAAAGGCGGAAAAGAGCATTTGAAATGAAAGTGACGTATTACTTGGGATTAAGGATCCAGTCTGAGGCTTTCAGAATTTTACAATACAGACAAGATCGGCAATCAAATTGCAGCAATCGCTTAGTATATACCCACTTAATTTTAAAACTTGAAGTCAAAGTGATCCTTGCAAGGAACGTTACAGGCAAATTTTAAGAGATTATGTCTAGAAAAGTCAAAAGTGTGGTACGTAAAAAATTGAGTCAGTCGGAATGCAGCTATCTCAATAATTCTACTCATTAGTGTTTGGAAAATTGATGTTCTAAATTTAAGACATCTTTCCATGGAAGATTATATTCTGATTTGAAGAGATTTGATCACCTAGTTTCATTGTAGTATTGTTATGGTCATTAGGTCTGCTTGTAAGGAAAGGATATTACTGAGATCTGAATGACCTAGATCTTGGGGCATAACACACACACACACACACACACACACACACACACACACACACACGCATACATATATATATATATATATATATATATATATATATATATGCACCACCCCCATCCTCGCACCGAATAAATGACAGAAGAAAAAGAAGTTACGGAGTAGTGCTTTCACATAGTTTCTAGATGCATGGGGCATTACCGAGAATACTTCAGTGAAGGTGTTTTTCTTTCTTCAAAAAACTAAAAGTTAATGATTTTTGTTGTATCATTTATGAATATACCCGAAGTCCGAATAAAAGTCATTATCTGACTGGCCTAATGACACAGCTATATCGGTACTAGTGGGGCATGCCATATTTTTCTTACAGTACTTTCAGCTCGCTAAGAAGGTATCAATCGTATATCGGTGCATAATCAAATGGTGAGCCCAAGATAAATAATACCATGTCATGACCTAGCCAAGGGACCTACCCTAAACTAACCATATTAATTTTTTGGGCCGAAATTTTTTTTTTTACTTTTACCTCAGGATAATATTTTATAATGTAATGGGCAAAATAGTGGGATTTTTTTTTGGGGGGGGGTTATTGCTATAAATCAGATGAAGCCGGATCCCCCCCCCGATAATCACCCCACACCACACACACCGAAAATGAAATGCTTGGTCCCTAAATAGTCAATAATTTATTATAGGGCTAGAATGGTGTTTTACACATAGGCATTTTGGGGCTGTTTTAGTTCTTTCATTTAAAGAGGACTTTCGACTGTCTTTTTCATTTAGTTACAATAGGTTTACTGTAAGCGCAAACTGGCGTACCAGGCACGTAAATCCATCTTTCGTGAAGTTAAACCTGCAGTGTACACAGCAAGAATCTATTTTCATCGATGTCCTTGGTCTTCTTCAGGTAAAGTTAGTAGGGAGGGAGGATCATTTAAAACATTGAAAGCGGTTGTAAAGCAAAATGTATTTTTTCTCTAATAGGAAACTATCAATAATAATCTCACTGCAAACATATTTATCTTATTTGCTCCACGTTTATCCTTCTTCTACAGTCAGGGATGAATTTGAAGTGTCTGAAAAATGGGACACATTAGACGATCGGCTCAGAAATAGAGTTTTGTAAATTTTTATTAGCAGAAATTTTAGCAGTTCAAATTAGGAACGAAACTTCAAGGAACAGTTTGATTAATTTTAACTAATTTCTTCTTTATTTTTTGCTACGACTCTATGGTCTTAAACTAAATAACAGAAAGAAACAAAATCAACAATTACTTTTTATTCTGGGGAAGTAAATTATTTGTTGAATTTTACTAAACTTGCTGGTTTTCGCTCTTTTTTGTTACTTAGTTTTAACCATAGGATCGGAGCAGAAAATTTAGAACACTCGTCCGGGACACGAATTTGGGGAAAATACTTTTCAAAGAAATGAAAATTGCTTTTGAAATTTAAATTAACTTTGTTTCGGAATTTTCTTAGTCTCTGGTATTTTTTATTTTACATATTTGAGAAATCCTTAGTGAAACCAGCAAGATTTTACTTTATTATCCAAAGAGGAGAACTTATATTTAAAGGGTTAGTGTCCTTCAAGAAGGACGAGTTGATTGAGATTGTGGACGAGTTGACTGAGATTGTCAGACAATATGATCTTTCTGATGCGAAGGCTTCTTTAACGAAGCAAGAAACTTTTGGTCCAATATATGGTGGCAAAGAATTTTGTGCATAAACGTGCTCTGGGTTGGATGAGTAAGTTTGTATCTGGCTCAGATAGAAAATTGAAAGAATTGCAGTTTGAAAGAAAACCCAGCTGGAATTAGAGTTAAGGAAGCTTCAGCTTGAGAATGAAATGATGCCATGCCAGGTGATGATGATGATGATGAGAGAGAGAGAGAGAGAGAGAGAGAGAGAGAGAGAGAGAGAGAGTAAACGACAGGCAAATGCTTAGAGAAACAGAAGAGATGGAAATAGCAATGCAGGGGGAAGAAAGAGAAATGCAATTTAAATTAAAAGAATTAGAACTGGCAAGCGGAATGCACACCCTCCACCATAATAAACAAGTTCAGGTTTTGATGTTACCAAAAATATTAGGTTAGTAAAGAAATAAGAAGAAGATCAATGTTTTCCTCATTTGGAGAAAATTGCTGAAAATTTTCAGTGGCCAAAAGAGCATTGGGCTTTATTATTACAGTGTGCTTTTCTTTCCAAAGTTCAAAGTCTCCATTTCACTGTATATACAAGAACAGTGCTGAACACCATTTCGTCAAGGAACTGAAGGGTTATGAGTTGGAGCATAGTGGCAGAGATTTAGGAAGAAACTGGACCATGTCTAATTTGCACGGAATAAAGAACAACTGTTTGATAGGTTGCTCAGCAATGAAGGTAAACAAAGATTACTATATCCTCCGATAACTCGTATTAATTGAAGAGATAAAAAAAATTGCGTCCATAGTGAGACCAAGACCTACCTTGATGAGCGAAAGGTTCAAACTTTGGAACATGCTGCTAGTAATGCTGACCATTATGCCTTGAATCACAAATTTTAATTTGTCAATAAGTCTTCCTCTCAGCAGAATTTAAGTAAAACATCATCTGAGTCTCACATGAGAATTGCCAATCTCAGTCTGACATAGCCTTTAGGAAACAAACTTCTGAGACTGATTAAAAATCCTTATCTCTTCCTGCTTGCACTTATTGTAACAAGAAAGGGCAAGTTATTTCTGATTGCTACAAACTGAAAAACAAGCAACAGAAAAAAGACAAGATATTCCAACGGTTTTTATTTATAAGAGGTTAAGGTCATAGTCACGGTCATGTATTGAAAGCAATACATTAGTTGAAAAGAGAAACTTCATTCAATGAAAGATATATGAATTATTCTTCTCAACTATGTCTCTGGTTTCAAATATAAGCCGTCAAATGCTTGTGAAGTTGCAAGAACTAATCTACACTCTACTCAGTCAAAAATGAAATTAAGGTATGACACAACAACAAAAGAAAGGAGTTTCCATCCTGGTTATAGAGTGCTGGCTGTCTTGCCCGTACCTAAAAATCCTCTTCAGGCTGCGTATAATGGTTCTTATAAAAATACTAAAGAGAAATTAAGCTATTTAAATAATATAATTAACACTCATGGGGGCCGAAAACAGAAACAACTTTGCCATATAAATATGTTAAAGGAGTATGTTGATAGAGATAGCCCTATTAATCACGCAGTCAATTTAGTTGTACCTGTCTTACACAGTGATGATTTAGACTTTGGCATGCGATCTGACTGTAATAAGTTTGGTGTAATTAATCTTCTTAAGTCAGAAATATTTAGTAATCTAGTCCAGAAATCTTAGTATCTGTAGCCACAGGAAAAGAAAACGGTTTATATGCGAATATGAGTATTTGTTTCCAGATGTTCCAACAAAAACAAATACAATCTACCATGGTCTTGAAATTGTAGATTCTATACATGTGATCCAAGATCCTGACATGATGAATACCAAGTAAAAGTAACTGGAGATCACAATGTATTCTTGTGCCGAAACCAGATAGTACTTTCCATATGTGTACCGACTATAGAAAAGTTAACAGTGTCACCAATAACAGATTCATTTCTAATGTCAAGAATCGATGTGTCACAAAGTTTAACCTTTTCAAAGAATTCTGGCAAATACCGCTGACGGAAAAAGCAAAGGAAATTTCGGCATTCGTAACTCGAGATTATCTTTATCAATATAAAGTGACGCCGTTTTGTTATGAAAGGTTCTCCTTAAGATTTCCACCCTTTAATGAACACGATAACATTTGGTCTAGATACTTGTGAGACTTACATCGATGACGTCGTCATCTACAATGACACCAAGAGGGATCACATCGAAACCATTCTCAAATTCTTTGAAAGACTTAGTGACGCAAATTTGACAAATAATTTACGCAAATGTGAGTTTTTTGTACATGTTTTACATTTTAGGACATATTGCGGGACACGGTCATGTTAAAATTGTAGATGTTAAGGTCAAGTCCCTCTCTCTCTCTCTCTCTCTCTCTCTGAATTCCCAGTGTCTATCAATACAATACAGCCGATGTGATCTTTGGGTATGGCTGGATATTATCGGAATATTTTTCAAATTATTCCATGATTGCTGAACCTCTTACTAATGTGTTGAGTAAGAGAACTATATTTCATTAGTGTGAAAAATGTCAGGAGGTTTTATGAGAAATTAAAGGCCATACTTAAGAGTGCACCAGATCTTTCTTTCTTTTTGGGGGAGGTGTTATGTATATTAATTTGTTATGTGATTAACCTTTGTCCATAATTTAACGGATGAGTTTAGGCCTACTTGATTAATGTCTCGTTATTTTGTAAACAACAAATTGCATAGATACTTTTTGTCTATGTAACTTATATATTAAGATCATTATTACCTGTAGGAAAGCTTTGGAAGTTTCTAGGAGTGATCTTGTTTATAAATTTGATTAAAAAAATGACCATCATCCTAGTTCTGTTATTGTGTCTTAGTGTTTTATATATAAAGGTAATGATAAACAGAATTAATCAATCCATATCTTAATATCAGTCTTAGTGGACTTAATTTCAGATGTGTTGAGTTACCATTTCAGAGGAATTGTTTATTTAAATTATTCATTGGAATTACAAGTCCTCATATAGTTTATGACTAAATGACTGTTTTGGAATTATTGTGAATTCATTCAAGGACATTTTTATATCTTTGTGATACATCAAGTCCATTGGCACATTAGGAAATTCAAGACAATTGACACATCAATACATTCAAAATTGGAATGTATTAGGAACACTACTGGATTTCTCTAAAAATACTTAATACTTTGGACTTCTGTTACGGGTCTATGCTCTTAAAATATGTTACAGGAAAGAGCGAAAAGTAACAAGCTTTGCAAAATTCAGCAAATAATTTATTTCTGTAGAATACAAAGTGAAAATGAAAAGGAACATACGGTATTGCAAATTAAATACCAAAATAATCATAGAGTTACAGACACAAGTCATAATAATTTAAAGTTCTGAATAAACTTTAGTAGAAATACAAATTAAGTCCAACGCTGAAGGTGTTGATGTACCTGTGGCGGCCTGTATTGTGTTGTTGTACCAACAGGATTTTGTAGAAACACAGTAACATAATTCCAGGTCTGAATTAACTGTAAATCCCAGTGAATGTCTCTATCTAAGAATATTATTTTTTATGCGCACTCTATATTTCCAGAGAAACCGTCACTAAATTAAATAATGTGAAGAAACCAATTCCAGCAAAAATGAACTTCTCGACAAAACAATGATACAAATAGATTATGCTACATCTTAAGCACGAATGAATAATCCAGTAACAAAATTATATAGTAATCCATTTGATGCCCAGTCACAAATAACATTTTCTAATATAAATAATTACCTAATGGAAAATAGCCTTCTAGAAAGTTCTTAATGTTTACAAAATAAAATGTTAGCTATAATTACAAAGTCTGTTGCTACAATTATAATACATAACTTGGGGTATGTCAGGTACGCCAGGTAAATTGTAGGGGAATTCCAATAACCTTGACCCTGACCTAAATGAATACGTTTACTTCTATTTATAATGATCCTGATATTAAAGATACACATAGAGAATATTTTAGCTATGATTAGTTGTTTGCAAAATAAAAGCAAATCAATAATTCAGGTCAAGTAGAAAATAAACTTGATTTTGGACAAGGTTAGGTCCAATATACCATGTTAAATTACAATCGCATATAATCAAATAAAAACTTTAAAAAAAATAACAAACAATGCAAACTAAATATAAATAACACTTCCCCTAATAAAAAAGAAAGATTTATGCAATCAAGCTTTCTTTTAACTATTAGTGAAATGTACATGTACTAAAAAAAATTACATAAAGTGAAATCTTATGAATAACACAAAGTATACATTAAACAATATAATACTAATATACACATGAAAGTACATCTGCTATTAAATTATCTTTTCTCTTAACGCGCCTAATATCAATCTTGTATTCCTGAAATATCAAACTCCACCATAATAATCTCTCATTTTTATTTTTCATCTTGCTAATGAAAGTAATAGTCTTGTGATCACTAAATACAATAAAATAATCGAAAAAGGAGCTGAACTAATATACACTTCAAAGTGTCGCAAAGCCAATATCAAAGCCAATATCAAAGCCAGTATCAAAGCCAATATCAAAGCCAATATCAAAGCCAGTATCAAAGCCAATATCAAAGCCAGTATCAAAGCCAATATCAAAGCCAAACATTCCTTCTAGAGTGTGGAAGAATGTCTCTGGTGCTTAGTTAATATCTTAGAAAAGTAGCACACTGGATGATCTACACCCTTTGGGTATTCTTGAATCAATACTACACCAACCCCAACATCACTTGCATTAACAGATATTCTAAATGATTGTCTGAAATTCGGAGCAGAAAGAACCAATGCTCACTTAAGTATGGCCTTTGACTTAACAAGAGCTTCTTGACATTTTTCAGACCAAAATGAAACTTGGTTTTCTTGTTCAATAAATTTGCTAGTGGTTCAGCAATTATGGAAAAATTGGAACAAAATTTCTGCTGGTGTCCAGCCATACCCAAACGTCGCATCATTTTTTTTTTTATTTATAGGCACAGACAATTCAGAGGTAGCCTTGATCTTAGATTCTATAGGCTTAACTTGTCCATGTCCTACGATATGTCCGAGAACTGTAACACAAGCACGACAAAACTCACTTTTGGATAAATTAATTGTCACATTTGCATCAGTGAGTCTGTCAAAGAATTTCCGATTTGTCTCTAAATGATCTTTGTAGATTATAACATCATCGATGTAAACATCGCAATTATCTAGACCAGACGTAATCATGTTCATTAAACGTTCACACGTGCAAGGCGAACCTTACATCCCAAAAGGCATCACCATATATGGATGTAATCCATCTGGAGTAAAGAATGTCGAAGTTTCCTTGGCCCTTTCCGTCAGTGGCATTTGCCAGACTTCTTTCAGAAGGTCAGATTTAATGACATACTTTGCATTTCCAATTTTGCCAATGCAATCATCGATTGTTGGCAATGGAAATGAATTTGTTTAAGTCACACTGTTTGCCTTTCTATAGTCAGTGCACATGCGGAAAGTATTATCTGGTTTCGGAACAAATATACATGGTGAACTCCAGTTAATTTTATTCGGTTCAATAAAATTATTCTTCAGCAAATACTGAATTTCTTTTTTCAAACATTCCTGTTTGAGAGGGTTCATCCTGTACAGATGTTATTTTACAGGTGTGGAATCTAGAATTTCAACGTCATGAGAGATTTTATTTGTTCTTGTATGAAAACAGGTGTACATATTCCAGTAACATATGTTTGACCTCGTTCTTTTCTTGTCGCTGCAGTTGTGAAAATTTCTGGTCCAGATTATTCATAATTTCTGTTCCGGGAATTGGTTACTCCAAGGTCACTACAGTCCGATTGCATTCCATCGCTTTAATTCTCACTGTGGAGACAGGTGCAACTAACTTGATTGCATGATTAACCAGGCTGCCTCTATCAACATACTCCTTTAGCATATTTATATGACAAAATTGCTTTTGTTTTCGGCTCCCAGGAGTATTGATGATATAATTGAAATCATTTACTTTCTTTTCAGCTGTATGAGGACCATAGTACTTAGCCTGAAGAGGACTTTATGATATTTACAAGAGAGCCAGAAACTCTATTATCACGCTGAAAACTATACCTTAATTTCATTTTTGACTGAGTAGAGTGCAGATTAGTTCTTGCAATCTCACAAGCCTTTCACAACTTGTACTTAAGTTTAGACACGTAATCGAGAAGTTTAACATCTATATCTTCATTTGAAAGAAGCTTCTCCTTTAACAGCTTCAATTGTCCACCCACAGTATGTCGAAACACTAGTTCAAAGGGACTAAATCCTACAGATTTTTTAACTGATTCCCTAACTGCAAACAACAGTAAATGAACACCTCCCTCCCAATCTATTCCAGAATCAAACAATATGACCAAATCTTCCTTTTCATAGTTTGATGAAATGTTTCTAAAGCCCCTTTCAGGGTGATAGGCAGAACACTTGAATTGCAGGATGCCTAATTTATGCATAGCTTGCTGAAAAATTACAGATATTAAATTTGATCCTTGATCAGGACAAATTGAGTGAAAAAAATACTTTTTCAAAGCTTTTGCTATTGTTTTAGTTTTAAGATTCCTCAAAGACATTGCCTCTGGAATTCTTGTAGACGGACACATTATGGTCAACAAGTTCGTTGCCTGAATTGGTCTTAGGTAAGGGACCGACACAACCTACGTATTCTGTTAAATGGTTCATCAAATACAGGAGTAGGTTCCAGATGAGCCTTAGATATCTTCTGATTGGGTTTTCTACCATGTGACAAGTGTGACAAGGTCTACAGTATTTGCAAATTTCACTTTTAATTTTTGGCCAATAAAAGTGATTCAAGATCTTGTGATACGGCGTACTGATCCCTAAAAGACCAGCGAAAAGAGTTTCATGGGCCAAACTAAATATTTCCTGTCTGTAGGATTTTGGAACTACACTTTGATAGTTCACCTACCACTAGTCACCATCAGGTACATCCGGTGGTCTTCATTCCCCATAAGGACTCATTTTTGAACAAAATAACAAACGGGTACTTCTGCGCTTCAGTTTCACTAATGGCCCTCTGAAACAAACAGGAGATCTCATGATCTTTTTCCTATTCGATGACAAGTGATTGACGTTTGTTGTTTGTCGCCCTGATTAGAATAAAGAGAATGAGTATTTAAAAGAGGATCACTGCAATCTATAGCCTTTGGTTGATCCAAACAAGGAGTAAAAGTGACCTCATCAAATGCCTGACCAAAACATGTCAAATGAAGGAATAATTTCCTGATCAACATCATTCTCAAGAGCTTTCTTTTCCATAGCTCCTGTAACAGCACAAGCTGGGTATAAATCAGGAATTTCTTTTTCAATAGATCAACTTTCTGATCCAAAGAAGGCTTGTCATATACAAGTGGATTAACCACAATCTTATCTCCAGCTAGGTCAAAGTCGAAAAGACGACACTGTTCCGACTATCAGGGGTCCAGAGACCAAGTCTGATGACGGAGAGGAACATTAACAAAGCCGCACTCTTCTCCCTGAATAAGAACACTCTCATTGGAAGAAGACGTCTCAGAAAATGTCAAAGTACCTGGTAATAAAAGACTCTGAGAAGCTCCTGTGTCCCTTAAAATTTTAATTGGAATAGGATTGACCAAACATCCCATGAGTGATATAGAACCGTTCGACATGAATGGTTCATAATTCTCCATAATAATAGCAGACTGGAGTTTCTTTAACCCAACAAATGTATTGTTTTCAATATATGACCGTGACCTTGACCTCTTGGTAATACGTGCATTTGGAATAGGTCTGTCTTGATTCTGTTGCTTATTTTTCAATTTGTATCAATCAGAAATAATGTGTCCTTTCTTCTTGCAATTGGTATACGTAGGGAGAGAAAAGGACTTCTGATCAGCTTTATCAGAAAATTGATTTCTAAAAATTGTACTAATTTGAGGTTTGGAAGTGCTCGCATTAGGCTGAAATATATTTTCCCAAAAGACTGCTGAGTGGATGACTTACTAACA
This sequence comes from Megalonaias nervosa, assembly GCA_016617855.1. NCBI lineage: Eukaryota > Metazoa > Mollusca > Bivalvia > Unionida > Unionidae > Megalonaias > Megalonaias nervosa. The sequence goes on along the minus strand of JAECUM010002773.1, from coordinate 21,412 downwards.
AAAGAAACTTTATGAGCTAAAGAATACTCGTCGCTGTACGAGCAGCATTTTCTAAATTTTAGACCTTATACTCATCAAAATAACTCTTAACGTCACTATGGACGCAATTCTTGAACTCTTCAACTAATATGAGTTCTGAGAGATTTACGTAATCTTGACCAACTTTCTTGGCTAAACACCACCAATCAAATAACCGCTGGTTTTCTCTTGCAAATTCGATATGGGTTCGTCCAGTTTATTTTTATAGTTCATAAACATTTGTCAATAAGCCTCAGGTACCAACTCATAACCCTTCAAGATGTATTCCTTAAAAAGATCATAGTCAACACTTTGCTGTACTGACAGGGAAGTGTAGATAATACAAGCCTTGCCAAAAAGTGTGCTTTGCAATAACAGTTTCCAATCCTGTCTTGGCCATTTCAGATTTTCAGCAATTTCTTTTCAAAATGAGAAAATATTGATCTACTTTTTTCTTTAAAAGAGGGTAATTACCTAATATTTCTGGTAACATTAAAACTTGAACTTGGGTGTTAATGAGGGGCTTGTTTTCCACTTGCCAGCTCTACATTGCCTTTTTTCTTTTCTCTTTATATCTGCATCTGTATTTCCCTCTCTTCTCTTTTTCCTTATACCTGCATTTGCATTGGCCTTTCGTCTCTTTCTCTCTGTTTCCTATTTCTGCAACTTCAATTCTTTTTCTTCTTTTTGTAGCTGCACTTGACTCTTTCTTTATTTTTCTAAAGTTAAAGCATTCTTAACTCCATTTCCATCATTAGTTTTAATTTCAATTCTATTACTTTTATGTCAGAGCCAGTTAGAGACTTTCTAATCAAAACTAAAATCACTTTCATACAAAAGTTTCTTTTCCACCAAATACTGGACCATTATTTTTGTTTCGTTAAGGATCATTTTGTTTGGCAAGCCTTAGCAAGTCATCCTATTTAAAGACTGGGTAGGATTTAAAAAAGGTCTCCACTTTAGATGATATTGTGAAAGCTTGTTACTTTTGCTTTAGATTTCTCTAATACATGAAATTAATTTTCCTGGGACTTAGAAAATTCCGAAATTAAGTGAATTTAAATTTCAAAAACAAAGTTTTCTGAAATTATTTTTAGAGAAATTCATATCCTGTCGAGCCCCCAATTTTCTGTTACGACTCTATGGTCTTCAGCTAAGTAACAGAAAAAGCAAAACCCAACAAGGTTTGTAAAATTTAACAATTAATTTATTTTAATATCATACTAAGTAAACAGTTAAAACGAACTTACAGTATTGTGAACTAAATCCCAAATAGTCCTAAAAGTTCTATCACAAGTCCAGCTGTATTTACTTCCAACTGCATTCTAGCGTTATTCCCAATAAATTCCAATATTGAATTACTTGCTGTGCCTTTAGTCTCGAACTTGTTAATATGCCAATGGCCTGGACTGTGATGATGTACTGGCAGTCTTTTGACGTATCACAACAATGTAATCTAAAAACATCAATGTTTGCATTTACTATAATTCCACATTAATGTTTCTGTCCAAGAATATTATGGAGCACTTTGTAATTCTAGTGAACAATAATTTGAATAAATTAATCCACCCAAATTAAAACCTAAACACAACAATAAGAATGATTCTCTCTCTCTCTCTCTCTCTCTCTCTCTCTCTCTCTCTCCACATCAGAATGAATAGGTCTTACAATGTGTCAACACTGTTGACTCGAAAGTATTTTTTTTATAAAATCATGAAAAGAACCGCAAAGAATGCATAAAAAATAAATTACAAACAACAAAAAGCAGGCTGGAAGTATTAAATTTGTTATCAATAATTTTTCACAGAAATCATACACATTGCCAGTGACTGAACTAGCATGACCTGTTGCTATTCGATATTATGTGTCACCCATAGGGTATCGTATATCTGATAGTATACACTCAAATCAGATGGTACATATTTTAAGAAATATTCTTTACTTCATATAGTAATAAATTGTTGAAGCGATTTTATCTGTCCTCACAATCATAATCATTTCTGAAAACGAAGGCGAAATTCGGTATGGATTATTGTCAATTGCAAGCCGAATTTAAGTAACAATCTAAATTAGGGCGCATCGTCACGTACCGAAATATACTGCAAACCTGCCAACACACAAAACTTCACGTCTGAATGCAGAAATAAACAAAAATAGTACTAATATTCTTACAAATAATCTCACTGTCATATAAATCTCTTGTCTAATGATGGAACGCTATGCTCTGAAACCTGTAGGAGCTATCCTTCGATTTTGCTATACTACCCCTCAACAGCAATGTTGTTAGCAATAATCCGCGCAAGAAATGTTTTAACGAAAATTAAAATCTCTTCATTTTGGTATGAAAACGTTCATCAGTTGTACAAAATACACGATTTTAAAAAGTATATGTACAACCTAAATTTGTAAAAGGCCACTGTCCAAAAATTATTGTAGAATTTCGGAACTCTTTTTTATCAGTGTAGCAATGCAGCCCTTAATCACATTGACATATACGAGCGATACCAATCCATGAACATCGAATGTGTTTGCCCTAAAACGTATAATAAAAAGGAAATCTTGCTAATTGGGACATTATCATATATGCGACCTTCGATGGAGTTACATAAAAAGCCTTGAAATGGTACATACGAAACACGAGGAGAGTTCCAGGCAAGGTAAATACAAAACAGGAACATTTTCTTACACATAAAGGTTCACAATCAGTTAATTTTGGGACATTTTAAATTTTGGGACATTTTAAATTTTCAAAAGCATTCTTGTCAATAGATTTTCTTAACTGAAAATCTGGCATGCAGTGATTATTTCCTTTTAGAAAAAGAGACACGTTTTATGTATGATCATACTATTCTGACGATTCTGTTTCTTAAAATCGGGGATATACGTTTTGCTTATATACATGAAGCATAAAACAAAAAATTCAAAATGATATTTAAGTTTTATTTGTTAACTTTGAAGGGAAATAAGTTCGTAAGTTGAGATTAGTGGAGTATTTGTATTATTTTGACAGCTATTTTGGTCTAGATTTTATTGTATAATTTTCTGGCACTATGTGTAATTGTGTGTCCCCATTCTGATGGTAACAATTCTGATTTCATTTGCAAAAGACACGTATATATGAAATGCATAGTAAAACAGATCTTTATCGTCCGAAATTTGATAAAATAATATGTCCCATTATGATGTCTATCTCTGTTTAGTAGGCTTCACAAGATTTTATATACGTGTGTGTGGGGGTGGGTGGGTGGGTGCGCGCGCGCGCGAAGAAAATGCATAATAGTGACTCGGCTGTACGCATTTCTTGTTTACATGTCATAGTGCATGTTACCATAGAAATATCACTTGTTCGGTTACCTGGAATACACCAGCATTGTACGTTGCGCATATTGTCTAAGTTGTGTAGAAATAACGCTCTTCAATCGAAATTTATAATTCATCCAACATACTGATCTTCAGTAAGACCCCACTGCACGTCTTCAGATAACGCTGTCTAAGTCATTGGGTCGTACAAGAAAGAATCTTTCTTACTTCTAATTTTTGAATGTCAAAACGTGTGGATACATCAACTGTTTGATTAGCATTATTTGTCTTGAAATCAAAGCTAGTGTAAGGTTGTACAACGTAATCTAATGCGTGTAAGACCTAACGATCATAGACTGGTTTTCGATCTTTGACATTATTAATCCAACCTTGCGAAACAGTTAATCGATTATCAATTGTCGGTCCAAGTGCTTCAGTATCTGTCTGAGGAAATTCAATACTAATCACTTTTATCAGAAACATTTAATGCTTATATTTCATATTTATCCGAAATTACTGACTCACCTGGTATGTATGCTTTATCAATACCTCTGTTAATATATGTGATTATATCATAATAAAAACCAGGTTCATCCCATCCACAAAATACTTGTGTTATACCAGGTATTGGGTCTGGAACTTATTCTTTTGCAAAGAATATCTGATCTTTAGTTCTTTAAACGTGAGTATAATTTAACTGATCCCTTGTTTTAGGTCGACCCTATCTCCCTAGATAAAAATTCAGTTCTATTCAATGCTGCTGATATTGGTATCGATGTCATAATTACACTATGCATGTATTGGTATTGATGCCATAATTACACTATACTGGTAATGGTATCGATGCCTTAATTATACTATGCTGGTATCGGTATCGATGTCATAATGACACTAGCTCTTACTTCTTAACTTTGCTTATCTCCGGTCTGATCAACTAAATCAAACGTGTCCTTGAACTTCCTTGGTATAAGAGTTTTTACACCAAATTTCATCGAACAATATATTTATTTGTTATGAAACCAAATTCATAAAGTTACAATATTTTTATAAAAAGGTTTACTTAGGGATTGACCTTACATTTTTTTTTTAGAGAGGTGGGTGGTTGCGGTAGGGATGATCATTGATATCCCTCTGTGAAATTTTATTTGATTGTCCCTTAAAGATATGTTACTCTTCTTCGGGTAATAGTGAATATAGAAACATACAGTGGACTACAGAACAATAAACTGTTTTAAAAAATAGAAGGAACCTAACTATTTTCGAACAATACACACGGACCCTAATCAATTCTAGAAAGTTTTACATACGTTTTTATATTTTTTTTTGCTATCGAATGCAACGTATCATTAAGCTACATTTTATATTAGATGTGACGATAAGCTTGCTAAATGTATCACTAACCTACAGTTAGTTCAATCTTAGAAGACGAGTATATTCAACGTATCACTTTCCAAATAATTCTTATGTATGACAACAAATATATTCAACGTATCACTAACCTACAGTTCCATCTTAGATATGACAAAGAATATATTCAACGTATCACTAACCTAGTTCCAGCTTAGTGTCAGAGAGTTCGAAACAAAGTCACTAGACTTCATCCAACTGACTGGAATTTTATCGCATGACTTGATTTGCAGTTTTCATCATAGCAACAAAAGACATTTATTGTAAATAGTAATGGGGAACGATATAACGACAATGGGAATTTAATATGGGCTTTTGGGACTGTATAGCTTCAAGGGGATTTTAACATGGTGGGTCTATATAGTGACATGGGGAATTTAATATGGTGGGACTGTATAGTGACAGGGGAATTTGACAGGGTGACGTCACGGTACTGGACACTGGGGAAAAATGGCAACATTGTTGCAAGTGACTGACTTCAATCGGGCAGTGCATTAATAACAGTGTTGCAAGTGGCTGACCTGAATAGGGGCTACTGTAGGTAGGGACAAACAAAACATAGACACACATACATATACACATACACAAACAAACAAATACACAAACAAAATATGGCAATGGAGTACATCATTTCGAGGCAATGGAGTGGCCCTGAAAAGGGCCGTTGGGGCTTCTTAACACCAAAGAGTTAACATACGGAGCATCTCACTTGTTTTCTCTTCTTCAAACTTCGTTTGACATCCGGACCGTGTATCAAGACTCTCTTCAGGCAGCCTCGCCTCTCCACATAAATCCTTCTATTCCAAATAGTCGTATCTGTGATCTTCGTGATAGTCCATGATGATGTCACATATATGGGATAGTCCGGGTTGAACAGAATCTCCGATATGAAGGTAGACGACTCTACATTAGTCCATATCTTGTCGTGAGAACAGGTGAATGGAATGAGGCGAACTACGGGTATTTATAGCTTAAAAGCGGATCAAACGGAATTGATCTCTTTCACCGATCCAAACGCGCGTTACAAAATTCTAACTCGAAAGGAGCTACCTGTGACGTCACATTCCATATATAGGTGCGCTAGCGTCTGTGCGCAGTGAATCAATGCGATAGAGTTCCAAAATGACGGAAATTAAGATGATGAATTGGGCTGCTCCGACAGTGGAGATGAGGAGTGATGGCGTAGCAGCGGCTACCAAAACAGCCACGGTGATACTTCCAGAACAGAATTATTTTAATTGGGGTTTAATGGATTTTCTTTCCTCTTCTTAAAAATTTGTACTGGTACCAGTACATTCACCGCCTTCTCCTTCCTTACCTCAAGTCGAAGATTTTAGGCAGAGGCAGAAAGAAGAACTGGAGAAATATTTTCAACAGCAGAAAGAAGAAAAACAAGCCTATCTCATTTAATAGAGAGAAAAAGAGGCAAGAAGAAAATGAGAGGAAGAAGAAGCAGAGAAGAAACAAGGTCTAGGGAAGAAGAAAGACAGTGAAAGTCAAACGGTCACGTTACTCTTAGACATTTTGGCAGCGTTAAGGAGTCTGAAAAAACACGTTACTCTTAGACATTTTGGCAGCGTTAAGGAGTCTGAAAAAATGTATCAGACTTCTTTAACTCGACCCAAGAGAAAAAGACCTTCCCGAGCTAAACATTCCAACCCAGTCAGCACTCCCACTGCTCCTGAGTTACCAACAGTAGTGATCTCTACCACATCATCGACAGTAGCAGGCGAAGAAGTAGGACCTGGTTGTGGCAGAGGTATAAGGCAGTTAAAACTCATTGCCTCCCGTTCCTGAGTTTGTTTAAAAAAACAAGCACTCAACGGTCCTTTTGCCACTCACTTCTTCGAAAAGAGTGACTACTGAAAGTTTGCCCAATCAATTAAAACTTAAATCCATTTATCTAATGATGTACGTGCGTGACTGCGTGAGTGTAGGTCCTTATTATTACAAAAACTACGTTTCTCTTTCTGGTATATTCTCTCCTTTTAGAAGTTACAATCCAATTTCACAACACATCACCAAAAAGTTCATTTTCTTCTTTCTCTCACTGCCTCTTTTTTTGGTTTTCATTTTCGGAGGGCACTCCTTCATGTTCGGAAGCCTTCTCCTCCTCCTGTTGTTTCTTTGATTGGGCCTATTTTTTCTTATGGCAGTCTGAAGACAAATGTCCTTTCTCCAGACAATGATAACAGGTATCTTGACCTTTGTCTCTTTTGACGCCTATCTTACTTTGACGTTGTGGACATTCTGAAGACCAATGTCCTTTCTTATGACAGATATAGCAAGTGTCTCAATTTTTATTTAGAAAGGAGTAGTAGTCCGTTGCCTTCTCTGAAGAACACCTTCGTATGACGCCTCGCACAAGCTTTGACCAGAAGTTCGAACTGTGTCCGTTATTCCATCTTCTTTCCTGCTTGGGAGTGAAATGAATACTCTAATTCCAAGTCACTGACTCTATATATAGTCACCCTCTACCTTTAAAATCGAGTCATTTGACATTTTGCAATCAAGATGAAACGATCTTACGACTTCAATTAAAAAGGAGAAGAAATTAAGAGGCGAAAACGTGACATATCGCCTAGCACACAAGCTGAATTCTTGGCTCAAATCCACGCCAGCGATTTTAAAGACGACATGAGTGAACCTGAATCCACACCTACTACGTCCGAGACCAAAGCGAGCGAGTCTAGGTCAAACCAAAGTCAACCACCAATATCACCCAAAAGGTATTACCACATTCGAGAGACGGAAAAAAGCTCCTCCAGAACATTTAGAACGACAGCTTACACTTACACGGTGAAGTTTAAAGTTTTCAAGTCAGACGTACCGCTGGAGAAAGTAAAAGAGTTCATCACCGATTTGAGGGATGATTGTTAACCACGCTCAAACGGCAATGTCTAACCAAAGAAGACGATCCCTTGAGATTTTTCTTTTATCAGAACTGTTTGAAGTCACCAGTTTGGATCGAGGTCAGCAGCCCTGCAGAACGGACCCATTCCAAAGTCATCGACAAGATTCAGTACGTGCAGCAGTCCAACGACCAGTTTCACATAACCGATGGTAAAGCGACACTTTCTATGACCCACATTTCTCCTTCTTAAAGAGATGGACAATGCAACGAAGTGTTATTGGTGGACGACCGTCGCAGCATCAAGCGCAGCATTGTCCAAATTAACAACATTCAAGTCAAGATGTGTTTAGCCCCTGCCAACATCGGGGGACGAACTTATGCTGACAAGAACGACACGGCAGAATAGAAAAGAGCCTGAAAAACTATTCAAAGATCGAACCGAACCAAACAACGAAATGAATCAGAACTCCTGTTACAGCAAGCCAGCCTATCCAAAGACACACCCTGTGGCATTCCTAAAATGCAAAAATTACAGGACGCCTTGGCTCCACGCTACATGTTGAAAGTGCGCCTTCAAGAAGTGGAGATCTGTTGTTTCGTGGCGACAGTTTCAAAGACGGAACATACATTCAAGTCTATCATCACGATGAACATTTTGATGCCATTAACAGTGTTAAAAGGTGACTATGTGTAATAACAATCGAGAGCAGCACCTTCATTGCGGATCAAAATTTCAATATTGTTTAGCCTCTAAACTCTGTGAAAACGAATCCATTGCTCAGTCTGTCAGTAAACATTTGTCAACCCAACCTGTTACCAACAGCATCTCAAGACTAAATGTTCACAGCGGAAAAGTGTTTGTTAACTCTTGAGATTGTGCCCTACTTGTGGACAAAGCATACGTACCAATAGTATCGAGTTTCATATTTGTCAAGGAAAGAAACGGTGTCGCATTTATCGCCAAATCGTGGAACATGAATGATACATTCAAAAATATCAATCCAAACAATAGGAGAAAAATGACACGAAGAAAGGGATGTTCATCTATTTCTATTTCGAATGCATGCAAGAGACCGACATTCACATTCCTAATTTCTGCGTGGCTCGTCGAGCGTGCGACAAATGCATCCAAGAATATTTTTTCATTGCCCACGCTGTAGCAAGATTTCTGGAGGACGTGAAAAAATCGTTCGGGGACTTAGCACACTGGACGATTTTGCCCAGTGGATCTTAGACCCTAACGACAAGACGTGGAGACAAGAGGACATCGAACGCTTCGGAGATTGTCATCACTATGACACGTTGATGGTTCACAATTTCTCGTGATACGATGGACAGTTTTTCTGAAATTCTATACGGAACAAGGCACCGAACGCCCTAAAGTCACTTTGAACGTAGTCAAAATCATTTCCATCAAACTGGGACGAGTACAGTTTAAAGATGCCATGAGAACACCCTGGCTGTCATAAGCCCGCAAACTACGGACTTCGCCAAACGTCGATACTCGGTCAAAGCTCTGCGCTGGATGCATTACTTGTGCGAAAAGGAAGATGTTTTGGACTTAGAAGACCCCAAGATCGTCTACGAGTTTAACGGATGTCCGATCTGCTACCCTCAACGGGACACTAAAAATCAGTGTTTACATTGTACCATGGAAGACATGCACGAGGACACTTGTCAAAAACGCTTGAAGTTAGAACAGCAAGTCGTTGAAATGTGGGAACATGAGCACGATCACCGTTTTAATATCGATCCCAAATTTAAACGCATCGTGGAAAGTTAAAAGCTGGTGGACCCTCTTGAGCCACAGGATAGTTTGTATGGACGACGAATGAATGCCACATGTTTGTTGTACCACGCGTGTGCAAATATCGCCACTTTCCACCTGCACATCCACAGTTACTGATGCAACACATCGATGCATAAATTTATTCGACAATACAAATGATTGATCAAGTGCAAAGTCTTGCCTCCCACCGATTTACCTTACCATTTGATGTTTTCTTTGTGTCGCGCTTGTGCCGAAAGCTGTAACCAGGACCAACCTTTTCATCACACTCAGGAAGAACGTGCATTGACAGGAATATGGGTCAGCGTGGAATTGTTTCGTGCTCTGGAACTGGGATACCAACTATTAGAAGTGTACGAAATTTACAACGCTCCCAAGACAGAACAGTACCAAAAGGACCACGAGACATAGAAAGGAATTTTCGCGGACTACGTGAATGCTTTTTTAAACTGAAGCAAGAAGCCAGCGGCTATACTTCATGGTGCCAGACTCCCGAACACGAAAAGAAATTCAAAAGAAATTCAAAAAGGAATACTTTGAGCAGGAAGACCACTTGGAGGAAAAGAAGGTCGGTGATCGTTTGCGTCCGTTCCTACCCAAACATGGAGTATTTGAGAGGACCTTCCCATTACTTTCAGATGATTCACGACAAAACCAAATACACGAAACACGTGGACGTCGTTCGTGAAAGCTTGATCCTGGTCAATTACGAAGAAGAACTTTGAGTTTGTAGAGGTTGACAAATTTGGAAATGCCATCATTGCGGCCTACGTGACAGCCCATGTTCGCTTAAAATTGTACGATGTCTTACACGAATTAGGAGATCACGTCCTGTACTTTAACACGGACATCGAATCTACTTTAATCAACCTGATCATCATGATTACCCTGAAATTGAAGGAGACCGTTTTTGAGCCTGGAGGGAAAAGCACCACGAAGACAAGATTCTAAGTTTTGCTAGCGGCGGTCCAAACAATTACGGCTACGAACACCGGGTTAAACGGGGAGAAGTGAACACCGAGTGTAAAGTCAAAGGAGAAGTGAACACCGAGTGTAAAGTCAAAGGATTGACTCTAAATCATCGCACGAGTCAAGCGGTCATCTTTGGTGTGCTGAAAGAAGCATTGCAATCTAGAGAGGATCAAGACTTTAGAGTGACCACCTACGAACCGCAAACTGTTAGTCGACCCTTAGAAAAAAATGTATCAAATCGTGTACCAGAAGCGAGTGCGGCTTCCCAACCACTTCACTTTACTTTTCGGACATACTGATATTGCCCGTTATAAAAAATGGTTCCAAGACAATAGTTACCAACATGAATGATGACTTCGATACAGCAAGAATCGAGTGAGGGTGCCACTGCCGAAGTTCAAACAATACAAATTTCCTGTCTTCTTGCCTGACTATTGTGATTGTGCCAGTCGGTTGGAAACGTTTAAAATATGGCCTAAGGACAGGAAAGGATTACCTATTCCGAATCTTTTAGCTAGATAAAGGTTTGTCTACTTGGGACCTGAGGCTGGACTAGAATACGAAATACAGTGCATCAGTTGTGGTCAGCTATTGTGGAACATACTACATGGTCTCCGCATTGTCCTTACCTTTCTATGGTCTTTCCACCAATCACACTGACGTCTGTTTGTGACGGTACCTAAGAAAAAATGATACCATTGTCTAGGAAGAAAAACATGAATACTTCCAAACTATGCATAAAAAGGGAAAGATTTACAAGGTTCTGACTTCATCACGACTAGTATAAAAAGGGGAAAACTTCTAAGACCCATGCTTCATTGTGAATACAAGCGCCAAACTAGAAAGATAAATCCTTTCGCACAGACACAAGTCAGCAAGAGGCTCAGGTTCAGTGATGATCAAGTCGAGTGCGATGTTCTGACTTGAGATTGCAGTGATACCGTACGTTGAGACATCAGCGATTCCTCATGACATAAGAACTTTGCTATGATTACTACATCTACCATAGAAAGCGATGTTCTGCGTGTAAGACCTTATCGTTGACTCTTTACTGATTTTCATCCTCAACGTAATACCGTGCAGTTACTACCCTACGGATGTCATCCGTGCCTGAGCAAACTACTTCAGGTATCTCCGTCCTCTCATTGAAATGAAGCCGTGAAGGAAGAATATTCGTTCCTTGTGCATTTGTCTGGATACTGCGATTTTGAAAGTCGATTCCGAATGTTCATTGGAAAGTGGCCAAAATATCTGGGAGGACCAACTGCCTAAGATTTAGCCAGAGCTGGATTCATTACTTGGGAGAAGGAAATAAAATTAGGTGCTTCAGTTGCAGTGTGTCACTTAACGAGCGTGAGCAGAAAGACTCAGCTTACCTGGTACAAGTGAGACGCAAACTCAAAACCATTTCTCCATTTATAAACATTACTCTTTTTCAAAATAAAAGAAGACAGATTCTTGGAGGACACTATTTTTATTATTTCCAACAAAAGAGGGTATTAAAGCATGCTACCATGCCACGACCTTTATTAGCAGCGTTGCAGCAGATTCCGTGGAAGGAAGGCAATGCCACTATCCAGACTTTGGAGGATCACCAAAACTACTTACAAGAACTGTTTCCGTTGAGTTTTGGACGTCCTGTAGTGTGCGTGTTAGCGACTTCCTTTCTGGGATTTCGTTTACCAGCAGATTCCTTGTGGACTGTTTACGAGCAACACCTACAACAAAAACATTATGGTGACTCCTTTAAATGTACACGAGAGACTCATTCTGTTTAAAGCGTTACATTTTCATTTCGATACTTCTCTACCTCTACCGGAAGGAAAGATGTGTAAACTTTAAACCACTCGGGATGCTTATGCAGATGTGTGTGTAGGTTGTGATCTACAGCCTCACTGGCAAGATGTAACTGACTGGAAAAGTCTTGGTTTTGAAGCTTTGACGAAATAAGTGGCTGACTATGCCAAAGATTTGTGTTAATGAGTTCAAACGTCCAGTAAAACATGACCTTTAAACCCATGTTAGCCACAGTGCCAGAAGAACCCTACACCGAGGAAAAAAGTACCGTTGTCGACATCGACACCCCCGAAATATTTGGACAGTTGTGAGACCGTGCCTAGTGTAAAGACTCCAAGAACATCTCATCACCACACCTTTATCAAAAGTGTTGTACAGTGACGTGTTTGCATAACAGTTTGATCCTTCTGATTGTCATGTTAAACATGTACTTAACCATTTGGCTCTTATGCATTTTTGTATTTCGTTTCCAAATTTAACACTTAATAAACATTTCGTGAAAAGTATATAAAACATTATCTTATCTATGTTAGTTTCAAAACTGGGAACATCTTTACTATGGCTACGTCTTCGTCATCCTCTACTTTCAAAGTCATCGACGAAAACGTAGATCGTTCCAGTTGGGAGGCTCTGTATCTTCGCCATCCCTTCAACATGCTAATTGCTAGACCAAGGGGTTCAGGAAAAATCGAATTTGTCATTCGTTAGATCGAACACAAAAGTAATTTAATCAAGGGTCCACCTCAACGCGTCGTGTGGTATTACAAAGATTTGCAATCGGCTTACAGTCTCCTTCGAGAAAGTCAAGGAGATTATATCGGTTTTGTGGAAGGCATGCGTTGCGAAGATGACGGGATCGTGTCTGACACCAGAGTAGCTCCGTCAACAATGTTATGCATTACTTGTTCAGCGAAGTGGATTGGTATTTGAATAACAAACTAGTCAGCAGCAGCAGGGATACTTACCCTTACTGAGCGTACCTAGAAAATTTCTTGAAGTATGGAGAAGAAGCCAAGAATACTCCTCCAAATGCTTGTGCAGTATGGAAACCTGACACATCGGAGAAGCTCAGCCACACAGCCGTGACAGAAGCCGACGATCGTCACATTGTGGGCTTCAACGACCGTCGAAAGAAAACCCTGTAATGGCGAAATGTAGAACAGATGGGTAGTTTACATTTGGACATGTGATTGCAAGACAAGTATTTACTGAACAGAGTGGATGTCCGCCTGAGACTGAGTCGAAGCAGTACCGCTTTCTATTTGATGGCTCAAACAAACGAGTACAAAATCATCATCCAAGTCAAACTTTACGTACGACGTGTTGAAGTGTTACCTAAAGTGGGAAACGACATCTGTCACAGATCGATTGCCAAATATCCAATACGACGAGTGGAAGTGAAAACCTTCACCATTGCCGCTGGACTTCGATCTAAGATCATCTGTTCCAAGGATAGATATCCAAACGTTTAATCATTGGTATCGTCAGCAATGAAGCCCTCAACGGAGCCATCGCTGCCAATCCTTTCACGTTTAAGCATTACCAAATTTCCAAGATCGAAGTCAGTCGAGATGGCCAGACCTGATGTACCAGACCTTTCGAACCTAACTTTGAGCAGAAGAATTACTTGAGATGGTACTTCTCCCTGTAGGAAGCCACCTGGCAGCTAGGTACCAATATCATGCACGGAATTGTTTAAGACGATTATGCAGCTTTTGATTTGACTCCTGACCAAGGCAGCGACGAGGGACATTTCCACCCTACACAATCCGGTTTGCAGAAGCTCTACATAACGCGTTGAACGTCATCTTGTATGCAGAATTCGACAATACGTTGGAAATCAACAGCTTGAGAGAAGTAGTTCTGGGCTATTAGAAGCTATGGAAGACTCCTATCCCTCTTTGGACTGTGGAACCTCTTTGGAAATGGGAGACGAGGATGTCTTTGAAGCAAAACCAAAAGACGAAGACGAAGAGGACATCACAACGTCGAGATGGCCAGAACAAGAAGACCATTTAGTTTCCTGTTTTGCTAAGCACCTAGCTAAACAAATTACAGCGTTAACCCACAAACGTTGTTATGAATGTCAAAACGATCATCCCAGTTAAATTCAGCAAGATAACAGCCTGATGATGAACCAAGAAGAAAAATTGGAAGAGTATCTTTTGAAAAACAGTTCGTACACCGCTTCTTGGAATCCTCTCCTGTGCGCTAAAGATGAACTCCCTCATCGCAAACCTAAAGACAATCAAGCTTATGTCATCAACACCTACGACAGCCATCTCCCAGGAACCCATTGGGTGACCGTCTACTTTCCCAACGATCACAGTGTGGAGTATTTCGATTCTAATGGATTACCGCCTTTAGAAGAGGGCATCATCGACTTTATGAGAAGAAATGCCAAGACGAATCATTTGAATGATGTGAAATTATAAGGTACAGATCCCTTAGTGTGTGGACAATATTGTCTATATTTTCTTCATGAACGCAGTCTTGGATATCCCTTAGAACATTTAATAACTTATTTTGATCGTGGCTCTTCTAGAAATGATGACAAAGTAGAAAAATGGTTTTGTGAACATTATGGTTAGGAAACGTAGTTTGCATCAATGACCAAATGACCTAAATCAGTGGAAGTCGAGCTTGACTTTACAAAGTTGTCAAGCTTGTAAACAAGTTCCTGTTTGAAAAAATTGTTAACTTGTCGATGTTGTATTTTTGTTTGTTTGTTTGTTGTGAATACAAAAATATTGTATTTTGAAAATGGGTGGTTGTTGTTTGCTTAAAAAATGGACACAATGAACACATGCTCTTTAAACTCTCTCTATCCTTTTTCATCACAATATGATGAAAACTTTCTCTATCCGCCCTTGAGACATAAAGTGAGACTGTCGCCAGTCTGAACATCCATTGCTAACTCATCAACCAGTGAACATGACTTCAAAATTAGCCATGCTAAACGACGCCCACGTGCATTTACATCATGTTAGGCAAAACCTGATGCAAAAGCCGGAAGAGATAGAAAATGTTAGAATAATTAAGGAGGCACAAGACCTAATAGAAGAGGTTTTTAAAGAAGAAATAAACAAGGAGCAAGAAGAGTGGGCATAGAAGTACAGGCTCCAGAAACAGCAACAGCAACAGCAGCAGCAACAACAACACCAGCAGGAGCAAGAAAGAGAATTCGTGGACTGCCGTGTGGTCACCAAGGAGTTCTCCTTCTCCTTCTCAAGAAGCAGGACGTATCCTATAGAAAAACCTGCACTAAAACAGGGAAGTAATCCCAGGCATTAAGAGATTGAAAAACCCCTAAACAAAATATCGTTTTTTCAGTGCTACCCCAAATCTCTAAAAACAAGATACTACTCTATAGCCAAAACTATTTTTGTTTGGATGATAGTGTGTGTATGTATGTGTGTCGTTGTTTTCCCTAACCAAAAACTTCTCCCTACTGTAGTTTTTGTTTGTTTTTGAGGGTTTAGTGGTGTGACTATAAAGACCTAGTCGGTTTGCTTGTGTGATAGTGTGTGTTTGGTAGGTTTGGCAATTGTATGTGATGGTTTGGTGTGTGTTTTGTACAGAAAAGACTTACGTATCCAATATGTGCTGGTATGGAATATATTGGGTTTTGTAATAGTGCGTTTGTAAAAATATGTGAAAGTTTCTTATAGGTCTGCGGTATTACCTCTTTGGGTTTTTGGTATGTGATTTGTGTAGTGTAGAGGGGATGTTTTCATTCATGTCCATGTTTGAGACATAAAAAACGAGGCGTTCTCCAGTCGTACCATTCATCGTCTATCGGTGGATGGTTACAAGCAACCTGAACAAGACTTAAAAGTTGCAAGTGGTGTTAGATACCATAATGATGGTAGAGCAACTGCTAGATCAAGTGAATGCATGATGTTACAGTCTTAGCAGAGTAAGGATGGAAATAAATGTTCTTAAAAGAATGAAAAACCTACTCCATGATATAATGAAGGAGGAAAAAGAAGAAAAGGAGGACAAAGAGGAAAAGAAGCAATTAAAAGTTGTTATGGATAAGGATAGGAAGGAGAAAGAGAATGAGAAGAAGAAAAAAGATGAGAATGGGAAGAATAAGAAGAAGAATTTAATAGAGAAAATGAAGAAATGGTGGACAAGAAGAAGAAAGGAGAAAAAGTAAAAAGACCCCCCGAAAGGCCCTTTTAGGACCACTTCATTGCCTCGAAAAGATTTAATCTATTGCCATATTTTGTTTGTATATTTGTTTGTTTGTCTATATGTATATGTATGTATATGAAAGAGTTGAATCCGTTTCGATCCGCTCTTAAACTATAAATACCCATAGTTCGCCTCATTCCGTTCACCTGTTCTCACGACAAGATGTGGACTAACGTAGAGTCGTCTACCCTCATATCGGGGATGCTGTTTAACCCGGACTATCCCATATATGTGAAATCATCATGGGCTATCATGAAGATCACAGATACAACTATTTGGAATAGAAGGATTTATGTGGAGATGCAAGGCTGCCTGAAGAGAGTCTTGATATACGGTCCGGATGTCAGACGAAGTTTGAGGAAGAGAAGACTAGTAAGATACTCCGTATGTTAACTCTTTGGTGTTAAAAAGCCCCAACGGCCCTTTGCTGGGCCACTCCATTGCCTCGAAAAGATGTACTCCATTGCCATATTTTGTTTGTGTATTTGTTTGTTTGTGTATGCGTATATGTATGTGTATGTCTATTTTTCCCCAGTGTTCAGTACCGTGACGTCAACCCGGTCAAATTCTCCTTGTCGCTATACAGTCCCACCATGTTGTCGCTATACAGGCCCATCATGTTAAAATCACCTTGTCGCTATTCAATCCCAAAACCCCATGTTAAATTCATATTATTTTTCGTCCCCCATTACTACTATTGTAATATTGCTGAATGGCATATGCGTGGTACATATAATTAGAAAGAAAAATATGTGATGAATAATGAAAATAAGAAAATTCAGTAATTATTATAGACTTAAATTTTAAGCATTGAACTTACAGGATGAGACAATATTCATTAAATACTTACATGTTCTCTTTGATAAATGTTCAATATGTGATCGATATCAAGAAATAATATATTATCACATATTCTTGTCTTATTCTTCCCTCAAATTTACATCACAGAGAAAGCTGACATCTTCACAAAAGCATGGCTGAATGTCAAATACGCAAAAAAAAAAAAATGTTTTACCACACGCACTTTCTCTTTATTGTCATCATTTAATCTGAAAAACTAATTTCTGCAACAATTATTTGTGTGTTTTATACATATATGAATTAATAAAACATTATCATGTTGAAACCACATGAAATAATTACTTTAATGAACGAGCTATGTATAGATGATTGTATGCAGCTCATTTGGGGAATAGTTGAAAGGTCAAACGTTATTCTGTGACATTCGATTTGATGTTTAATGTATGCATACTGAACGCATTACTAACCTACAGTATGTTGAACTGACCTACACTTCAGATATGCTATTGAATAAATTTCTCCATTTGCCAATAATACACATTATGACACCAATCAAAGATAAGCAGTTTAGTTGAAGCTAGTGGAGGACAGTTCTTGCTATCCCAGTGCAAAGACTGCCATAAATAGCTTTTCGAAGAGAAAGGTAAGTGTGGAAATGATACTTTCCTCAGACATACAAATATTTACAAATGTGACTGGTTTTATAAATTAATCATATGAAATCCGCAATAAATTGCAGGTGCAATTTACTTATTCTGAGTAGTTTTGTTGTACAGATTCCTTGAGGCCTTTGTTGAGTACTTCCTGCCTTAAATGCGTCTTGAAAATGAAAATGCAGCATTTTCATATTTCAGCTAAAATTATTTCCCTTTGCATAATTATGATTCGTTTAGGCATCTTTGCATTTACTGTTCAATATGAATCACTTTAAGAGAATACTCTTTCTGAAACAATGATTGTAAATTTCTTTTTGAATGGAGGTGAGGTGGAACAATTTAGCAATACTATATGGCAAATGTTTCGAATGGCCACGAGAAAGATCTGTTGTTCAGAATCTAGCTACAAACTGTATATTAATGAAACATTCCGAACTGACTTTCGTTTAAAATTGTGTCGTATATTACAGTCAGTGAAATAAATGTAAAAGGAAACTCGTTCTGGTCCAAAGAACGCGTGGCCGTTGAGTCTTCAAGACTAAAGTATCACCAAGTCTCTTATGGTATGCGAATAATATCTTCAATGAAGCCATTTTGGTTCCATCTTGTACATTCCTTGTCTTTCATATTAAGGGCTCTTTGTACGCGAAGTTCCATGCTGAAGTAGCGAGCTGACTGATATTTGTAAATCACAATATCGTCCTTGTTAAGATCTATTCTGTAGGTAACGCACCTGCCATAGGAAGGGAAACGTCCTCTGAGAACGACTACATCCATATCAAATTCTCTCACTGCATTTACGTCAACTAGCTTGACAACGATTCCTTTCTCGGACCGATACTTCACTACATCACCAGGCTGGATCTCGTCTGAAAGATGCACAGCAGCTTCGGTACATAAAATATTATTTTCCTCAAATGTTCGTACTGGTTTCCTCTGCGCCCAGTAACACAAATGATTGGATCTGTTGGAGGACATACGCCACTTTTTCTCGCCTACTCGGCTTCTTGCTCGACCTACGACCTGTTCAGGCGAGAATGTATTATCTTTATCTAACTGGAGACGTCCTACATAAGATGACGTAAGATCCAAACTGAAATATTCTTCAGCGACTACTCCCGTCTTTAAAAGGCCCGGTAATGAGTAATGGATACAGCGTATCTTTCCGTGTTTTATATCATCCTCCAATTGAACCTCTGTGACAATGAGGAGATGGTCGATGCCATAATAGGTGAGGGAGACAATGTCTCCAATCTTCACATCTAACAAATTATCTGTTTCACTGATATTACATTGGAATGGAGAGAAATGTGCTTTGCTTATACGGGGCTTCAAGATAATATCCTCGATGAATGCAGTTTGTGTCCACCGCTTACTGATTTTATCTATCATATAAAGGGCTCGTTCTACTCGATCTTGCATGCTGACGCAGTGTGATGGGTGATATTTGTGAACAATGAGACGGTCCTTGCTGAGGTCGATACTGCATGAGACGCGCCTGACGTAGCAAGGCAAGGCCTCTCTAAGAACTGCTAATTCCATTTCAACAGTTTTCGTTTGCTTTATGTCAGGTAAATGGATGACGATTCCTTTATCGGACCTATACTCCACTACATCACCAGGTTCAACCTTACCAATGAAATACACATCAGTGTTTCCAGCATATAGGGAACTGCGAATTTCGAAATTTTCATTCCCATATTTATTGTCTGCTATATCCTCTGCCCTTTTAGAAAACAGTCCTGTTTTCACCTTCGCCCAGTAACAGAAATGATCTGATCTGTTGGAGAACAGATGCCACTTTTCTCGCCAACTCGGCTTTTCGCTCGGTGCACGGTCTCTTCCGCTGAAAATAGCGAGTGTAATTGTAGACATCGAACTTTCTCTTCTGCAAGGTCTACAGGGAAATACTCTTCGGCAACTTCTTTTTTGCCAAAGACCTTTGTGCATGAGTAATGGATGCCTCGTACCTTACCTCGTTTAGAGTCACGTTCCTGTGTTACGCACGAGACGATTACCAGACGATCGAATCCATAGTATTTCAGACAGACAACGTCACCGGCTTGCAGCTCTGATAAATCCTCAATTACTTTTATGTCACATTTAAATGGAGAAGACAGAGCCTTTCGGATCTTGGGGACAACCAAAGCGAGACCCGTGGCTACAACAACAACGATTATTTCGATAGGTATTCCCAAACCTGGTACGAGCAACGGTAGGGCAAATTCTACAATGGCATATATAATTGCTGATGTCACTCCATATACACCAAACTGTAGCCATAGGTCAAGCAGGTTACTCTTCCAACAAGCATGGCACATTTCCCTATTGGTTTTGCATTTCCAGTTAAATATGGTCATGCAGATGCAATAGATCAGGTAAGCGATAGTACAACCTCCTAAAACACTCATCGGAACAATGATTGCTTTGGAAAGTCCAGAGGCCACCTCGTCAGAAGATGTATACAATAGCCGCCATATAAATCTTGCTATCTTGCTACCTTCTCCTAATATTTTATTCAAAATATTTAAGAAACCGTGAAAAAGGCTCTGTACCTGGAAACTTTTTTCTTTTCCAATCACACACCATCTTGCAAAATGTTCACAGTTTTTCAAGAAGGGATCGTATCTATTGAAGAGCCCATCACTTTATTGCAAAATAGATTCAGCTCTTTAAACAATTAGAGCTGGAGAATATCCCGGATGTTGATATTTAATCACATACAGTTCATCAAATGTTAAGTCAAAAAACAAGCATTTCCTCTGAAACCTTGATCTTGTTCTCTTCGTTTTTAGCAAAATGAATCACGATTAACTCTTCTTTAGTACATTTACTCCAGCAAATTTCCTTAATGATGCAATGATGCCGGTATAAGGAAATCTGCTTACGCTTTGACTCGAAATATTTCCTGAAGTGTTTCCCGGGACAAGATATATGTTGCCCTATTTCCAAATGGTCCATGAATTGTACTCTGATTGCCTGGGAACAGTTTGCACAACTCCTGGCGTCATCATCATATAGTCAGTCCGTCAGCTGTCCTTGTGAGTTTGTCTGTTGCATTTTCAGCTATATTTTCGTATTTCCGATTCGTGTCTTTCTCATAAATTTACTTTTCACTAATGCTATATTGTCTTAAAACGTCGGGTAATTGGCTGAGTTCATCAAGGAATGGTTTTATTCCTCATCGGAAACTTCGTCATCCATTACAATATTATCGTCAGAATCCTCCAATGTAAGATCTTTGCCGCCATATTAGTCTGCAAAAATTAACAAATTAAGTCATTACATTTCCAATGATAAAACCAAGACAACCTCAAATCAACCATGCCAAAGTAAATGCCTACCTCGTTCATAATAGTGCATTTATATGGTGTCCCAAAAATATAATATTCGCTTTTATTGGTTGATTTTATAGAAATAAAATGCAGAATCATTTGTAGAATACCTATTTTGAAGGCTTTACATTTTATGAGATAGAAAATATAAAAAATAAATTTGTAGCATATAGAAATTTGTATGGGCATATTATAATGCAACGAGAAAAAACATGGATAGTTAGTTTAATTTCGTTAAATTTAAAGTTTTGCTTTTCAATGAAAGCAGGATTTTTGGCACTAT
>JAECUM010002772.1:0-21226 GCA_016617855.1 Megalonaias nervosa | reverse complement strand
CATTATCAGCGGCGATTGAAATAAATTCCCCTGATTATGTTGTAGATATTTATCAAAGTTCCATCAGATCTGTGTTAGGATGGCCTGATGTTCCTCCAAACCAAAAGTCAAATGGAATTCCAGAACCAACCAAAAATGAATTTCTCACAACGGAAAAAAGATTTATAAAACGTCCAGAATATCGAGATTACTTTATCTTTAAGTTTCTTAATCAGGATCCACGTAATGATATAGTAATTCCTGCGCATCAGACTGCATTATTTGATGTTATTAGAGAAGGACCAGATCGTGGAAAGGAAATAGTTTATGAGAAATGTATTCAAAGATTTTTAGATCCAATTAATTCTGAATACACACGTGTGTTCGATAATTTACAAACTCTTTTTTTCAGCATTATCACAGAATTATATCGTCGATATAAAACAACAGGTAATTGAAACGATACAACACTTAAATACAGTCATCGAAGATTTGGTCTTTGCTAACCGAAGTATTGTTTTAGGAGCAACTAATCCTAGATTTGAAGGTAATCCTAGTGAAGAACAAAGATTAAGTATTATAAAAGAATACTCAAGGTGGAAACAATTATTTATTAAACATTACAAAATAACAGAAGAACAATTACAAACATGTATGATACCAGGATTTCCAAAAATACTTGAATCATGGAAACAAATAGTCCCGCCATCGGTTATTCTTAAACATAATAAAGATCCATACGGTGGAGGCCGTCATATCTCGCCTGGTATTGTTAATATAAGATCAACGATCGCAGTCAATCTAGTATGTGATGTAATTGATGGCAGCTATCAAGTAGATCTTTCAAAAAGTGGCACTGCTGAGCAGGGGTATATATTATATTCATTTAGTCCTCAAGCGCCACCCGGGTGGTTAATTGTATCTGAACCAATTAACCCCGTTTATCTACGTGTACATAATCCGTTATTATCAAGGATACATTTCAAACTTACAGACCAAATAGGACGTATTTTGGATTTGCAGAATGAAGTTTTAAGTATTAATCTATATGTGAGATCATAGAGCGTTATATCGCAAAACACAAAAAAACAACCAACAAAAAACCACCTTAATATTTATCCTTGATTGATTGACGGAAGTGAACATTTCAATAAATAATATAAAAATGTGCACTTCCGTCAATCAATCAAGGATAAATATTAAGGTGTTTATAAACAAAAAAAAAAAAATATCTGTTTTATCCTTAGGGTATGAAGGAAAGTCACATAATTTTTATTATTTTATATAATGTTACTTTCACTCTATACCCTAAAGACAAAACAGATATTGATGTGTTAATAAACACAAAAAAAATATCTGTTTAATTCTTAGGGTTATCGGCAAAGTAACATAATTTTTATTTATATTACAGAATGTTACTTTGCCGGTAACCTAAGGAAAATAGATACTGATGTGTTTATAAACAACAACAACAAAAAAAAAATATCCGAATCTAACATCGGATCAGAATAATTTTTTTTACTAGGTAAATCGTAATTATCAGAATAAAATATTATTATAAGTAAAAGACCTGTATACTAGTTTTGCCAGGGATTTTGTTTAGCCATTATCACATTAACTCCACCTTCACTTTCATTTTCACAATGCTCTCTTAACTGTCTTATACAAAGGTTCACGATCTTTTTCTTTTCATATTCATGAGATAATTCTAACTTAATTTTATCAATAGCGTTTGGGAGAGGTACAAACAGTTTTACCTGATTATCTGTAACTGTTGCCAGCGACTTTAACATTGCCTGCTGGATAAACTTCATGAATTTATAATCAGATGGTAAAGTGTATCTGTTCTCTAATTTCCGTTGTTCTAATGATTCAAATTCAGACAGAATTTTTTCAGGATTAAGATTATCAGATATATTTATACCGTTATGCTGTAATATTTTAATCGCAGAAATAATAACATTAATGTTTTCGGAATTCATTATATTATAGTGTTTGTTTAATATAAAAATAAAATCAGAATAAAATAAAAATAATAGTCCCTAAGGACTGTTTCAAGATGATTATATACATATGATTATGATTATATGCATATGATTATGATTATGATTATATCTTAATTACGGACAGCACATTTAACCCCATGGGATCCCCTAGGTTGCCAAAGAACATCCTAGCAGGATCGGAGGTTACACATAAACTTAATTCTAAGAACTTAACTAACGTATCCCAGGACAGCACATTTTAACCCCATGTAATCCCCTAGGTTGCCAAACAACATCCTAGCAGGATCAGAGGTCACATACAAACTTAATTCTAAGAACTTAACTAACTTTTCCTAGGACAGCACAGTTACATATAAACTTAATTCTAAGAACTTTAACTCTAGGACAACACAGTTACATATAAACTTATCTAAAAGACAGTACTACGGGCCTTCTCTACGTTCAATAGAAATGTTTGCACACTCTCCCATCATAATCACCCAGGGAATGCAAAATTGCACCCACCAAGTGACATGGTGGGAGAGTGTACAAATTTTCTATTGAAACCTAGACGGGCTAGCTGACGCCCCATTAAATACTAAATTTTGGCATAATATCGCCTTTCGCCCGACAGTATGCCGGTCACGAGAATCGAACCATGGAACCTGAGTACGAGAATCCAGCGCGTTAGCAATCGGCCACCGGACTTCAATATGCATACATAACGAAAAGATTATTATATAGTTAAAGCGTAATGTACTTAAAGTATACAGAATAAAATCAGAATTTATTGTAAATGTATTATGGATTTCTTAATAAAATCAGAATTTATTGCCAAACAACATATTTTTCTTTGCTTATAAATTCTTTACAGAATAAAATCAGAATTTATTGTAAATGTATTGTGGATTTCTTAATAAAATCAGAATTTATTGTAAAATGTGAATTTATTTTCAGTTTCCAAATACTTGAGACTACATTACACAAAACCCACAGCTAAAAGTCTGTATTAATCAGACGTTGCCAAGGATACTAAAATAATCGATAAGTTATACGAACACGCAATGCCATGCTCATTTCTAAAAATAACCTTATGTATACAATTCACTGCTGAGATATATATATTAGCCGATATAACACAGATAATATGTGACTCAGATTAGCTTGTTCTTTGTTTATAAACACATTAATTTATTAGGGGTTGCCGGAAGTGCACATTTCATAATAAAAATATAAATTGTGCACTTTCGGCAACTCTAAAGATAAAACAGATATTTTTCTTATTCTAAAGGTTTGTTATAACATACGCTAAACCAGTTATTGATACTCACTCAATAATTCATCATCACTACACAAACGGTATTTTTCTTTGTTTTGTAATAGTAAAATTAGCTACAATGGGCTTCTTGGAAACATTAGTGTCCTATGGGACATTTAAACTGTATAAATCTCTATTAAATACATGTATTTAAGACAAATGGATTTTGCTGCTGACTGTACACACATGTCAATTTTATGAACGATATTTATGAAAAATAAGGAAAGATATATCGATACTTACTCAAAGCAATGCTGAAACTGATTGAGAGAGACCATTATATCATGAATACGACGAATGAGATGTGGGTTCTGACCAAAACTCACAATATCATTAGTACAACAAGTACGACAACTGCAAGATTTACTAGGTTATGCTTGACGGAGTTGTCTCGCTTAATCATCTGATACCATAGGAACATTACATCATGAAAAAAACACCTGATAAAACAAGAAACTAAACAAACACACCAAACAAACTATGAAAGCAAAAAGAGAGAAAGAAAGAGATATTGGTTCATGAAGAAGGTTCTGGTAGACTAACATACTGGAATCTGATTTTTTGTAGAAATCTTTTGGAAAAAGCAGATCTCGTGATATTATCTGCCACTTATTTTACTGTAGGTGATACTATGTTAAAGTATTTACCAGCAGAATTAATTGATTTAAACATAATTTCTTCACCATCTGTATTTGTGGATTTAACAGCCCTTGCGTATCGTACGCCGCCAGAATTTCCGGACTTACAATTTTGACTTTGTGTAACAATTCGCAAGTTATCAAGCGAGTTATCAAGTTTATCACCACTGATGTGTTCTATTACAAGTCCATCTTTAATGACCCCATAAAAACATTCGTAGATGAATCTATGTGAGAAATAATTTTAATTTCCATTGGTATTAAATCTAAGATAACCAAATTTATCAACATTACCGACTGGTTTCTTTAATCTACAGTGCCTAATTACACCATCACGAGATGCTTCATAATTTGTAATGATTGGATGCTTTACAAACTCATTTTGCTCCATTTATAGACTAATATTATTTGTTTAAATCATTATTTTGAAAATCTAGCGAGATAATCTTCTTTGGGTTTTATAGGGCATTCAGAAGATGTGTTTTTTTTATCGTAATATCGTTTCAGCTCTCTGTATTTTTTACCACCACATTGCACACACAGTTGAGTTTTTCCTCTGACTCCAACACCACACCGCACACACGGTTTGGTCCTAAACTACCTTGTCTAACACATTGCATGTGAAAGCCGCAGAATTCGTTTACGCATGCTTTGTTACAAGGAGAAGTATATCCGATCATAAGCCAATGGCATCGATTCTTTGTTTGAATCATATACAAGAGATTAAAATTCAATTTAAATACATATTTGTCCTAATTATAATAATGCAGGAATTATCCGCAATTGAACATTCTGGGGCCAGATTTGATCTTGACAGACTGCCGAAACACAAATTTAGTTTTTCGGTGCAAGATCTAGCTTTAAGGAATAAAGGTATAACAAAACGTATCCGTGAAGCCAAAAAGGAATTTCGCGACGATGGTGCGGCTCATGTGTGGTCGACATTCAGAATTGAAAATACTGTTAATGTGATGAATGATAAACGAGGAAGAGAGATTATTGACTACCTTGTTCAGAAATATTTTATTTTAATAAAATTTATTGTAAAGACAGACGATAACATTTGGATTATTCGTGACAAACGTGATTCTGTCCACATGCAGTCAGGAAATAATATTGTTCTCAGTAAAAATTCCAAACCAGGAATACTTACTGGTATTGACAAACCATATTACGAACGAGCATATCCTGTGACTGCTGTTGTGTACGCGGTATATCCGTTAAATAATAAACCTAACGTTGGGGATCTCAAACCCATGAAATTGTCAAGGATAAATTGTGTAGCTGAACGGGTTACAGAACACTTCACAAACGCGATACGCGGAAACGGTTTAACAGATTTACGACGTAAAAAAATAAATACGTGGGCAGAAACAGTTAAAGATACCGGAGCGTCTATCAGCGACGTTGCTGAGCTTGGAAAGAAATTAAAATTCCCAATAACAGTGAAGACGTTAACCGGAGAGATTTTGTACAACCAAAATATAAATCAAGAGGAGCTTCGATAGATATTATTGATCATAACGCTCATGCATGGACTGTGGCAGTAACAATATTTCCACGAGATAGAACGGTTCAATTTTATAATGGTCATGTATTCGATGCTATCAAAAATATCAGTAAAATTGACCCTGTATCTGTTTGGCTGTTTCAGATTTCGGAATATGATTATCATGATCAGTTTGTACGGTCTAATGGTGATATTTATCGTACAGAATTTCTCCACGAAGAAATGAAAAATCTTGCATTAAAATACACCTCTGATGATATTAAGGTTGGACAATTACTTAATAACTGTTTTACCGTTCCATCAATTGCTGCTCACGCTGCTCAGGAGAAAAATTAATGGAAACCGACACGATTGGAATTTCTTGAAGATGTCCAACACAGTTGTGTGGAATACGGACACGGTGGATTGTGGAATACTAAATACGATTATAATGACGTTATCTCATTTGATATGGTAGCATGTTATCCTGGAAGTTTTCTTGGATACGGAGAATGTTCTGAATACTTTAAGAGATTTGGTCATCCGACACACGAGATGACCAGAGTTGCGATAAACGGACCTTTACCAGATTTTGACTTAACCGGATTCGCCTGTATAGAGTCGTTCGAGTTTTACTGGGATCTCCATCCGATTGTTTATGCGTGGTTTAGAAGACATTTTTCAGAGCGACGTTGGGTTCCAATAGTACTAATAAAGTATATGCTTGATGCTGGAATTTTAATGTCGTTGAACGTGAGTGAAGCAATTATATCATACCGCGTGCAGAAACAAGTTTGGTTGCCAGAACCGGATGTATTTAATATTATTGATGCTAGGAGAGATTTTCCTAATCCTGAAGATGATATTGTTAAAATTACTAATAGTATACGTGAATGCAGGAGAGAAAGTGATGAGAAATTTGCAAAAGATCTCGGCAGAAAAATAATCGGTAAATTTACGCAAGGAGGATCATATGATCATAAACGACATTGTACAAGATTAATTATGGATGATGCTGAACTCGATTTTATAATTGCTGATACAACGGAGAAAAACACATTTATAAGTCGAAGTAATGCTTATTTATCAGACGGAACTAAATTAGGTACAATTGTGAGTTTTACTGATGGCGAGTCACCGCAGTTTACTCATTTAAGATCATCGATGCTAGCGTATGTTTCGATAAATCTATTATCGATGATAAACAGATTTCCTCGTTATGCAGTCAGAGTCGCGACAGATTCATTTTATATAAATAAAAATATGCGGATTAGTTAAAACAATTGCGTATTAACAATCATGCATCATGGGGCGAATGGAGAATAAAACATGAAGATATAATTAGTTATTCTGAATCTGTCGACGTTGAAATTGCGGAGACATATTACAAGAATAATCAAATACCAAGATTGTCATCGGCACCATCTGTATGTGATCCTGTAGCTAGACATAAAACCGTTTATCTTAATGGGTGTGGTGGATCAGGTAAAACAACACGCGCGATTGAATTATTTAATAATTGTTCTGATATGATTGTTTTGACACCGACACATAAACTCGCCAGGGAAATAAAAGAACGAGGAGTAAAATCGTGTACATATTATAGTTTCTTTAGATGGTGCGGAGACGCATGGACTCCATCGCGGATGGGTGAGAAATACATTCCTAAAATTAGTATCTGGGACGAGATATGCACGGTATACCTAGAGGTATTAAAAATATTTCTTGATTGGCTGTTATTGAAGAATACTGCTGTGATAATGTGTGGCGATCATGGTCAACCGCCACCTTTCATCGGATCGTCTCCACGTGAGTGGCTGAAAACATTTGTAGATTATTACGAAGAAATAACTGATGACCATAGAGCTATTGATAAATCCCTAAAAGAGTTTAAAAAGTTAATAAGATTACAGCCAGATAAAATACAGTGTGAGATAATGCGTAAAGTAATTCCAGAAACTCCACCATCTGTAGATGATCAACGATGTTACGAAGTACTTAAAGATTTTAATGAAAACGCGAAGTCGCTGACGTGCCCTGATAATGATGCTATTGATTTTATTACCGATATCGATGAAGCTCCATCCATAGACGATCTTGATGGATGTATCAATAATCTCGTAGTATACGATGATGTAATGCTGGATATACAATCCGATCCAGCTCGGATATTTTCGCGAGGCCGTCACAAAAATACAGACGTAATTTATTTAACTCAGAAATACACGCAAATTCCTAAAGTGATCAGAGATAATTGCAATATCTTAATTATGTTTAATGGAGTAGATAATTATACTTTACAAAATATTTATTATACTTGGTGTTCAGGGGATATGGACATGATTAAGTTTAAAAACTTCTTTTCAAAAGCACAAGCTATTCCGTTCGGATTTATAACAATAAATTTACATGACCCAAGATCTAGATACCGTATAGGTCTGGATAAAATCTTTGGTTAATTACAGCAGCAGAAAGGGTGAACGACCAACGTTGAGTGACCAACACGTAAAATAAACACACCATATAAAAACCCAAAGAGTCAGAGATAAAGTAACGAGATAAGCTAACCCTAGAGAAATCTCATGGTCAGTTAGAGGCTGTGGTTTAACGTTATTGACCTTAAGATTTCCTTTTCGTAGAAAGGCTTATTTTTTCATAAATAAGGTCTCGAACAAAAATGGTCTGTTCACCCTCTCTGCTGCTACTGGTCTTACTGCTTGTCAATTCAAGGTAATTACTGAGGCATGAAGTATGCTTCTAATAGTGGTCTTACTGCTTGTCACTTCAAGGTAATTACTGAGGCATGAACTATGCTTCTAATAGTGGTCTTACTGCTTGTCACTTCAAGGTAATTACTGAGGCATGAACTATGCTTCTAATAGTGGTCTTACAGCTTGTCACTTCAAAGTAATTACTGAGGCATGAACTATGCTTCTAATAGTGGTCTTACTGCTTGTCACTTCAGAGTAACCTTAAGCCTGTGACCTTCATGGAATAAATTCTGGCTTATAGGGGTGGACAATGATAATAGTTTCTCAAGCAAATTTGAAAAACTCTTTAGTGATTTTTATAAAAATAATTAAAAAACAACATGAATTCATATTTATCAATTCATTATAGTACCTCTGCTTGGATGTCATGTTAAAAAAGGTTCTTTTTTAATTATTTTATGGCATTTTCTTCTCGGAATATATTCACAGATCATATTAACATTAAGAATATAAGCCTGCTGCCTCCTGAATCCAGCCCTACTATAAGACAAAAATTCTTATTTCCTGTCTATATCATTTAAACAAAGGGCAATAACTCTTTTGCAGTACCTTCTCTTGCCACAACATATTGTCACCAGTTTTTAAGCTTCACTTCAGTACACAACATTGAATGAAATAAGCCTCCATTAATCCAAGTCAATGTGTGAAATTCAAGCCATCCATTCCAATTTAGATTTATTTGAACTAATATTGATTCTTACACAAGTGGTAGATATTGTTTTAATTTTGGCAGATATTTGTGAAATTCATTACTTTCTCAGAATTAAGTCTTTTTAGACCACATTGCACAACATGCCATCATTGATGTATGCTGACTTTCAAGTGTTTATGTATGTTTTTAATTCATGCACTCAGTATAACAGGTGTTATTTAGTGAATTATTTATCTATTGTTTATTTTTCTAAAAGCAATAAATGCAAGAAATAGAAAACAAGAGAAGACATGCTTGAGTTCTGCCAGGCATGTAGGAAAAGGTACTTCTTCTACCCCTTGCAGCATGTCTAATTCATGGTCTAAAGACACCTGGTAGGCTATTCTGCAGAAATCAGCATATGGCAAAGAAAAGGAAATAACACTCAAGACCAGGATGCATTTGCTAACTCTACATTCAAATATATAATCAGTTGTGAGCCCTGTGGGGGATATTGCTGTGGTCCATACTGCACTAAAAATCAGAAGGATGATGCCTTTCACTGTGACATCATCAGATTTAGGGGGTGACAAATACAGATAGGTTGCAGTCATCAGATTAAGGGGAGACAAATACAGATAGGTTGCAGTCATCAGATTAAGGGGAGACAAATACAGATAGGTTGCAGTCACGGTTGGATAAAACCAACCTTTTGGATAATATGACTCAATTCCTGACATTAAGTCAGATTTTACCTCCCTTTACATCTTTGCAGATAATTTGGATACTATAGGGGAATTTTTCCTCATTTTTAGGCAACCCAGTAAGTGTAAGTTCCCTCTCAAGTCTGAGCTTGGCCTTCTGGCCTGCAAGACCCGGAGAATGGTGTAATTTTCAGATCTAGTAGATCCAGCATCTTGTACCATCTGTCCATCCAACCAACCCTGCCATCTCAGCCTGGACTTGATTATTTGGATCTTAATGATTGTATCAACCATTTAACCAGAAATATGGCTTCATATATTTATAAGGCCAGGAATCTTAGTGAATGATCCATTCCTATAGCCAAGAAGACAATTATATGTTCATATCGGGATGGCTTACATACATCTGAGTTTTACTTCCCACCCACAAGGTATTCACAGGGTTTATTTAGGGATGATGGCATGTAGTACTGTCTCGCCATCCAGAGCCTTATCGGCCTCCAGCCAACTAATGATAGATCCGACCGTTTCACCAGAAATATGGCTTCATATATTTTTAAGGATGGTAATTTTAGTGGAAGATCCATTCTTGTAGCCAAGAAGACAATTACATATTCAGATTGGGATGGGGATGATAACAGAAAATCCTTGCCTCCATTCATTCTGCCAGCAAGGCCAGTACTGAATCCCACCAGTCTGGCTTACACTTGTCTGATTTTCACTGCCTACTCACATGGTATTCACAGTGGTTTATTTAGGGATGAAGGCACTGCATCATTGTTACCTAAGGGCATGGTTCATCTTGTTATGAAAACAGGCAAATGATAAGAGTATATACACAGAGAGTGTGAAGATACTTCTGATTGACAGCCCTACTCTGATCCAACCATGGAGAGGACAGAGTTTAGATTTTAGGTGGCTGTCTACTGGGTTTTGCCAGCTATAGAATGCCATTACCACCACCACCACCATGCATGACTATAAAGTCAAAGCATCTCTCAATATTGAGGATGAGAGAAAGTCACCTTCTTTCTGCCTGCTTCCTCAGTCAGCAAAACTTGAGAAAATTAACAGTCAGCTGTCTGAACTTGTCTGTGGCCTGGAGAATGATACAGCCTTCTTTTCAGAAAGCCAGGTGCAAGCCATGTTCTCATTGCACAGGTACAGGACACATTCCAGTGCAAATAATGCTGAACTCCCATTGTTGTATAAGAATATAACGGCAGTTAACACATCTGTCCCACATTTTATAACGTGGATAAGAATTTATTTCAGGCCAAATTGAAGCTGGTTAGATATATTGTTGCCACATCTTGAATGCTGGATCTGGCCTCATTCATGATTTTCTGACCAGCAGAATTATCAGCAAACCAACACATTTGGGAGTTAATGGACTGAATGGCTCAGGTCATTGACAGATCTGCTCACCAGTCAATGGCTAATGCATGGACTGCCTCTTCCAATCTTGTTTTGATAGGTCATGATGCATGTTTATGCATAATATCACTAACACTGCATCAGGCACTAGCTTTAAGAATGATTCCATTTGACCCACCATTGCTGTTTGGGATCAAATTGAAGAAATTTATAGGCAGGCAGCTTAGGAACTGCCCATCCTTTAGAAACGCCACCTGTATCCTTGTTTACAAATCGTGGGATGACAGGAGACATGGATTTCAGAGATGGAGTTCTTGCATTGCAGCAGCAGATTTGAACCCGATTGGCCATATTGTTATGTGTCCATTGCAAGTGACTTTGCTAGCACAATTGTACCCTGTTTTCAGTCTGCTTAACCCAAAGGTCAATATCTGAAATAAGATACAATCATTCCTGTGTAAGTGGTGCAACTATGGTTGGCTCACAACTGGAGTTTCTCTGGGGAAACCTCAGCTGCAAATGATGATATATACAGACACCAGTACATACAGTTGGGACTTGCTGCCAGCCTTTAGTATGGTCAACCACAAATGGTGATTAGGGAATCTGTCTCTTTACATCAACCTTCAAGAATGAAAGCAATCATAATGCCTTTCAGCTCTGAAAAGACTGACTTCATGAGAAGACTGTCTTGATTATGTCCAGTAGTGGTGACTTGTCTCAAACAGGGGTCACCAAATGGCCCAACTTGTGTGTGCTAGTTTGCCAGTTTCATCATTGGTGTTACCAACTTTTAGATCAACATGCTTATGAACCACATTCCTGGCAGACAGTGTTCTGGCCAATGTTTTGTCCAGACAGGATCAGGTTATTCATATGGAATGGTTCCTTCATCCATCAGTTTTTTATTGGATTTGTGTGCTTTGGCAGCATTCGATGATCAACCTGTTTATGACAAGGTGGAACCACACAATACCCATCTTTATTTCACCAGTTCCTGACCCAGATGTTGTGGCCATGGATGCACCATTTATGATTGCCCTTCCCAGGTGGGACAAGTTCTGGGTCAACATTCTACTCAAGCTGATGACAGATCGACTCAGGAAGATTATGGTAATGCCAAATCTCAAACAACCAAGGTTGCAGGTGCTTCACCCATGCACTGACTGTCTTCTTCATGCTTGGCTTTCGTCAGGACAGCTATGCACTGACTGTCTTCTTCATGCTTGGCTTTTGTCAGGACAGCCTTACACATTAACAAATGTATTCCTTCAGTTGTGGAGAGACTCTCAAGGCCTGCCATTCTGATGGTTTACAGGGGAAAGTGGCATGTTTTCAGGGACTGGTGTAGAGTCAATACCATCATCTCTTTGAGTGCTTCAACTGACCGACATACTTCTTGGGCACTAAAAGGAGAAAAAGTTGGCACCAATTACCATCAAAGGCTACTGCACCATGGCGTCTGACACATTCAGGTAACATGACAGAGGAGATATGGGTCATGATAAAGATCTGTCAGACTTACTTGCCAGTTTTGATTTGAATAGATCAAAATCCCTAACCCTATTTCCAAAATGGAATCTGTCCTGGGTTTTAACATTGCTCAGCTCGGAAGAGTTTGAGCAATTAGCTAGGACCTCACTCAAGTTATCATACTAAACCTGTCCCTGATAGCTTTCACTTTAACTTGCAGAGTGACATGCCTTTTCAGTCTTCCATGACTATCTTTGATCCAGATCAGATTGTTGAGTAATTCTCATGACACAACCAGGCATTGTGCATAGCTGTCCTGACGAAAGTTTTGTCCTTCACTTAGTAGCATTTTCAACTTGTATCTCATCTGAATTCAAACAGTCTTTTCAGCAATGTACAGTCTGCATATCACCCTTGCCACAGTATTGAAACTACTCTTCTGAAAGTAGTCAATGACCTTCTCTCTGCTTTGGATGGTGGAAAGATTACAGTCCTCACTTTCCTTGACTTGTTTGCAGTATTTGACACTATAGACCATGATATATTACTTCACCATCTCCAGCATGTATCTGGCATTCATGATATGGTCTTACTATAGTTCAAGTCCTACTTGGTCAACAGCAAATGGAAAACACTCCAGCCCAGTTGATCTATGCTGTGGTGTTCCACAGGGGTCTGTTCTTGGACCTGTTCTTTTCATTCTATACACTCAGCCACTCTCAAGTGTCATAGATCATCATCCAGTGTCTCACCAATTGTATGCTGATGACACCTAAATATACAAATCTAGCCATCCAGCTGAAGTTGAAGCTACCATCCAAGGTGTAGAGAGGTGCATTTCCGATGTGAAATCATGGATGACATGTAACAAGCTGCAGATGAATGATGATAAAACTGAAGCCATTCTGATTACAACACAAAGACTTTCTCATTCACATCCTTTACCTCAGACAATAAATATCAGCAACACCAACATTAAATTCACACAGTCAGTACGAAACCTAGGTGTTACTCTCGACAGTACTCTCTCATTGCACCAACATGTCATGAACATATGCAAGGCTGCATATCTTGAGCTGAGACGCATCAGCTCCATTCACAAGTATCTTTCAGTTGATGCCACTAAAACACTTGTGTGTTCCTTAGTACTTTCAAGACTGGACTATTGTAACTCAATTCTGTCTGGTTCATCTCAATATCTACTCTAGAAACTTCAAAAAGTTCAAAACACAGCTTCTCGGATCATCCTTAGAGTACCACGATCAGAGCACGCCTCTCCCCTGCTCTGTACCCTACACTGGCTATCCATACGATCCAGAATTAAACACAAAATTTGTTCTCTGTGCTACGTTTCACTGACGGGCTCCAGTCCAACATACCCATCTGACCTCACCCATGTGTACACACCTGCAAGATGCTAATACGCTCCTCTTCTGACACTCGTATTCTCATTATTCCCACTATGAAGATGAAATCATATGGACAGTGCTCTTTTGCATACCAGGGCCCAGCAACCTGGAATGAATTGCCCACTGCACTTAGACACAAAGACACAGTGATCTCATTCAAGAGAGCTCTTAAAACTCACCTATTTTAACTGCAAGAACAGACTTAAAGACCTAATAATGTATCCTTGCCTTAAATATTAACAGCATATTTTCTGTTTCTACTTTCGTGGTGTTTGTTTTTATTTTTGTAATCATATCATTATATATGTTTTTTTGGGTGTTGTCAAATGTTGTAAAGCGCTTAGAGATTCTAAAGATTAGGCGCTATATAAAGTCGTCACTATTATTATTATTATTATTACTATTATTATTATTATTATTATTTTCAAAAATTGGTAAATGAGTTTGTAAGTTTAAGATTATATCCAAAAGGAAAAATATAGCAAAAAGAGAAGTGAAGTTTTATCCATTTGTTGCCTCATTTTAGCCACTGTTTAATGTAATAATTTTTTAATTGAAAATTTGGATTCTTGCTGATATAATTACATATATTGTTAATTATAAAACTCTTAACTAATCAATAACTCCAATTACAGCCTTGCTTAGAAAATTTTTATGAAAACATAGTTATTAGAAATTGTATAAGTAATGTTGCAGACATTTTTTATTTTTCCTTGCAGAAGTCAGTTTGCAAGAAAAGAAAGTTGCTGTAGTAAACCGTAAGTTTCGTATTTGTCAGATTTTTCTATTTGTAAGTTTCGTATTTGTCAGATTTTTCTATTTGTAAGTTTCGTATTTGTCAGATTTTTCTATTTGTAAGTTTCGTATTTGTCAGATTTTTCTATTTGTAAGTTTTGTATATGTCAGATTTTTCTATTTGTAAGTTTCGTATTTGTCAGATTTTTCTATTTGTAAGTTTCGCATTTGTCAGATTTTTCTATTTCACTTTCATTTACTGGAAGCTTGTTTATCCTGTTTATTGATGTTATTTACATGCAAGTCCCCAAATATGGACAAAGACCAGAAGAGCCTGCTGTTCATCATCTATAGTTTCCAGTGTCTATCCACTCTCTGTACAGCTTCTGTTTTCTGTCCATTGGCTAATTACACCTTCCATTTCCTGTCCAGTAACATATACCTTGTATTTTGTGATTGTTATTTCTTCTAATCTACCAAGAATATTGCCTGGAAACTTTACACACACAATTATCCCCATGCATGATGTGAAACTTTACACACATGATTATCCCATGCATGCTATGAAACTTTACACACACAATTATCCCATGCATGCTATGAAACTTTAGAATAGTAGAGTTGTAGAATAAACTTATCAAATTAGAACTTCGGCAATTCCATATTCTTCTCAAATCTATACAACAATGGAATATACCAACACATTACTTCACTTTAATGGTTTATGATTCTCTAGCTCCATTTGTGTTTTTGCTTAAATGATTTTTGTTTGCCTGTAAGAGAAACCTTATGCAACAGATGAGTCTAGAAATCCCACTGAGAAGAATGATAGCTTAAATTAAGAACAAGACCCTTTTTCCTGTGACTTGCTGTTTATCAGTATTGCAGATTTATTTATTGGCTTTAATGGTGTTTAGATCCAACCTTTTATGCTTTTATTTGACAATTTCAACTTTGTGACCTCTTTCTTGTTTTTTTTTCAGCATTTATGAATGAAGTGCAAACTGGTAAGTTTATATTTATAAACAAGCTTACATACAGCATAATTAATGTATTTCTGGTA
This sequence comes from Megalonaias nervosa, assembly GCA_016617855.1. Lineage (NCBI taxonomy): Eukaryota > Metazoa > Mollusca > Bivalvia > Unionida > Unionidae > Megalonaias > Megalonaias nervosa. The sequence goes on along the minus strand of JAECUM010002772.1, from coordinate 5,654 downwards.
ATTGAATGAGTCTAGTGACCAATCGTCAATGTATTTCTGGTAATTGAATGAGTCTATTGACCAATCACCAATGTATTTCTGGTAATTGAATGAGTCTGTTGACCTATCAACAATGTATTTCTGGTAATAGAATGAGTCTATTGACCAATCACCAATGTATTTCTGGTAATTGAATGAGTCTATTGACCAATCAATGATGTATTTCTGGTAATTGAATGAGTGTGTTGACCAATCACCAATGTATTTCTGGTAATTTAATGAGTCTGTTGACCAATCACCAATGTATTTCGGGTAATTGAATGAGTCTATTGACTCAGCAATGTATTTCTGGTAATTGAATGAGTGTGTTGACCAATCACCAATGTATTTCTGGTAATTGAATGAGTCTATTGACCAATCACCAATGTATTTCTGGTAATTGAATGAGACTGTTGACCAATCACCAATGTATTTCTGGTAATTTAATGAGTCTGTTGACCAATCAACAATGGTCAACATGTCACTTTTTATCAGTGATCCTACTGAACTACAAACCAAAAGCTATCAGACAGGCATCACACATTTCTATATGTGCTGCTTGTCTGTCCACATTTTTGTTGACTGCAGTCTGATATGTTAGCATTTTGTCCCATTTAACCCTTTGCTTCCCATATAAAAATCTAACCTTGTTGCCTGTACTTCCCATATGATGTTCATGACATCACAGTCTGGTTCCCCATTATAAAAAACCCATTAACTATAAGGCAATGTCATTGTGAGGTAAGACCAATGTAAATTGCTTGTACATTTGTAGGCCCGTGCTGCATGTCTTGATTTGGTCCAGTCCATCTTTACACTGTGTCCGTACATCACTGTCCATCCATCCATCCTTTACAGTATGTCAGTGGTTCTCAAACCCTTGGTCATGTTGCAAATCAGGATTGTAAGGATGATCTGGAGGGTTGCATAGGGATACCAGGAATTATTTTGAGGGTGGCAAAAGTTACCAAAATGTGGAAACATGGTGATGAGGCTCAGAAAAGATATTTTAGGGTCATTCTGTCCATCCATACATCCTGGGAAACTTGTTAGCAGGATTGCTAAACACCAATCAACATAGACAAATGAATCTGACTGATATATTTGTATGAACATGTAGATAATGGATTTGATTCCCAGATCATTACTTCATTTTTTGAAGTAGTTTTAATACTTTTGGGACTTGGACCTTTTTGACAAGAACATTGTAAACATGATTAAGTAAAAAAACACTTCAGGTAGAAAAATGAAATTTGATGTATGCATATTTGTATACAATGAAATTTGATATAGGTATATTTTTATACAAATGAAATTTGTTGTAGGCATATTTGTATACAAATGAAATTTGATACACATATTTTGACAAATGAAATTTGAAAGGCATATTTGAATACAAATGAAATTTATTTGCTTTAATTTCCTAAACAACTTGATTGATTTTGTTTATATTTGAACCATTATGAATCAAAGACACTTCTTTGTATGACATAATTGGTCACACCTTTAACCATAGGATCAAATTTACAGTCATAAAAAAGTTTGCATTAGGGTTTTGATTAAAGATTTTCATTTGGTTATATTTCCTTTAACCCTACCTGTAGAATTGAAACACCAATTATTTTACAGCCAGAAAACCAGTCTACTGTTTGGGGGGAATAAAAAATAAAGCTGTAAATGTTTGAGATGCTCCCTTTGCCTAGCAGTGGATTTCCTATATCTCCAGTTATTAATTTTACAAACTTCAATCTATGCACAATCTATGCAAAATATTTGCTTTTATTTTGATACATAATATCTACCGCTCCAGTGACCTAGTGGTTAGAGTGTCCACCTCGGATGTGGAAGGTTAAGGGTTCAAACCCCAGCCAAGTCATACCAAAAACTTATAAAAATAGTACTAACAGCTGCCTTGCTAGGCACTCACAATTAGGAGGTTAGTGTTAGGACTGGTCAGCCTGGTGTCAGGATAATGTGACTGGGTGGGATATCATGCTACATGTCTGCAGCATGATGCCCCAGTATTAGACATCAATATAAACTGCCACACTGCAGAAATCATAGCAATATGACTGAAAATTGTTAAAGTTACGTTAAAAATCCAAATCACACACACACACACACATGTATATAGTATCTAATTTCCTCTGACAAAGTGCAGTGAAACTTTGCTACTGCATGATCAGAGTCCACAGAAAGCCATTGTACTATGATCAGGGTCCACAGAAAGCCATTGTGCTTTGATCAGGGTCCACAGACAGCCATTGTGTTATGAGGGTCCACAGAAAGCCATTGTGCTATGATCAGGGTCCACAGAAAGCCATTGTGCTATGCTCAGGGTCCACAGAAAATCCATTGTGCTATGATCAGGGTCCACAGAAAATGCATTGTACTATGATCAGGGTCCACAGAAAGTCACTGTGCTGTGTATCATACTGAGCTATAGGCAAACAAGAGATGGGGGTGGCATTACGATATAAGAGGGTGGAAGGGACATAACTTCAGAATTAATTGACCCAATTCTCAACCTGTTCATTATTAAAAACAAGAATTTCTTAGTGAGATTTAATATTTCAGTCGTTAGATTTTTTTTTTACTCACCAGATAATCTAGTTTTATCCATAATACTACTTCAATACTATAATCCTTCAGTTTCAACAATATTTAATTTATATTTAATTTCTCACAATATCTGTATCATATAAACTTTGTGTTAACCCTATGAATCAGTTTTGATTGTGTTGTTTTTTTTTTTGCAAGTCATCTCATTTCCCATCAGTGAAGATTACCTTGTGTCAGTAAGTGCATGTATACATTCTATGGTTAGGCAGCATTTGTTCTTATCATAGCTATTGTTTAACATAGTTGTTACTTTAAATTCTGACACTCCTGTCAATGAGTACAAAAGCATCATTTATTAACTTACATGAGTAAACACCTGGCATTACACTGTACCATATAGATTAATGTAAATTAACACTGTTAAAAGAAAGATTGAAAATTTATACCAAACATCACTTGTAAAGAAAACACATAATTCAAAATAACTACATGATTATTAAACAGTGATAATTGCCTTAAAACATGGGCCTAAGGAACAAAGGTGCAGTCTGATGTGGAGCCTATATAGAAGATGAATTGGTCTTGGTACATATATGGTAGTTAATGATCTTGAGACACCTGTTGACTGTTGTTTACCTGGATTTATTGTTGATGGTTTAGTAATAATTAGATGAACAACTATCAGCTTTTAAAGGAGCTAATCTTTTTATAATAATAATAGGCAAGAATGTATTGTATTTTTCTTATTGAAGCATATGGCATATCTTGCCAAATTATTAAATCAAGCTGTTGTTTATTTGGCACTAAAGACAGCTCTGTAGTGTTTCAAGCGATTGGTGAAATTAGTGTAAAATTTCAGAAATCAGGCGATGACCTTGCTATACCCAAATTGGTGTTGGTGTTACAACAAAGCATGCTATAGTGGGGTTTTACTGTAGCATACACACTTTTGGTGTGTAGCTGTGTTATTAGGTGTAGACCAGGGAGTTCCAAATGTTTAAATGGCTTTAGACTCAAAAGAATGCTGCAAACATGTAGCAGTACTGAAAGAAAATTCTCTGATCTATAAAAGCATGTGTGGTTTGTATGCCAATCTTATATATATATATATATATATATATATATATATATATATATATATATATATATATAAAGGTATTTTAGTTTTGCACAAATGCTGATCAATATCTAATATGGCTGCCATTGCTAGAAATGACTTTTTTAATATTTGTACAGGTAATGCTAATCTACCATCTAATATGGCAGTCATTACTAACATAGAAGTAATGGAGCCTGTGGCATGGCCCTGTGCCAGTCATTACTAACATAAAAGTAAAGGAGCCTGTGGTATGGCCCTGTGTCAGTCATGTATATTTCATTGTGAATTGTCCATCAACAAATGCTGTTTTCAGCTTTTCAGAAATCAAAAAGTCAATTCACCAAGGAGCATCATGGGATAAAGACATTTAAAGTTTTTTTGTTTTTTTAAATAATGACAATCCAACATCAAATATTGCCACTGTTTCAAAAAGTTGAAAACCCTTCAAAATATCTTTTCAAATGCCACTTGACAAAATTTGACCAAATTTGACAAAAGAGCAACCTGACATAAACAGATTTCAGTTTTATGCAAATGATGCCAAATCTGTCTTCTTATATAACCAACTACTCTACAAAATTTGACCAACTTTGACAGCATCCTGACATAGACAACTTTTAAATTTATGCAAATTATGCTGATCTACAGTAATATATGTCAAACGTACCCCCCAAAAATTTGACCAATTCTGATAGTAGGTATCATCACATTGAGGAAGAGCAGCACCCTGTACAAAGCCTACAGCATGGTGTTGGCTGAGAGTGAGTTACACCTCCAAACCAGTGAGGGCAGAGCAGTACCGTTTCAGTCCATCGGGCCCATTGTTAGCAACTTGATCAAGCCACCCAGTTAGGAGCTACAACCTAAGTCTGTGAGATCTGAGAGGGAACTTCCTTCAGATCAGAGTTGCCTGACTGGTCACTGGTTATTGGAGTGCTCTTGGTAAGGAGATAGGGATCAAGTCAAGACACACAGGATACCATTGAATCCCATTTAGGATTGGGTATTGGTGCATTGATGCCAGTCTTGGGAAGGGAATCAGATCAGCATCCCTTCCCTCCTTCCTATAATCCCACGAAATTCGTATAGCAAGTGGGCCCCTCCACCACATGGGAAGTGATTGGTACTTCCCTTACATGCATCCATGGACTTAAGGTTCTTGGCTCCATGCTACAGGTTGTGCATCAACTCTCTCTCTTATAAAGTGGGGTCAAAAAGGATGGAGAGGTTAAAACTTCCCCAAAACACAAAAGGAGTGTTAAGATTTGCTCTCACCCACCTGCAAAGTCTGGCACTCGGAGCAGTTCTTTAGCTCCACATGAGGAATTATGGGTCAAGGACCCATGTACCTCTTAGGGTGGCAATCTATGGTTTCATAATTTGCATAGGGTTAGATTATTAAAGAAAAAGAATTTCTCAGCTTTCCTTCACTGGTTATCCTGACTGTTTAAAAAAAAATCATTGTATATCCTAGATCTTTTGAAAGAAATTTTAATTCCCTTTATTTTGATGTATGATTGATGGACTTAAAAATGTACATTTTTTAAAATAACCGGCCAATAACTTTTTTTTTACTTTTTATATATTTTGCAATCATTCATTGCTCTTTCAGAAGTTAGAATGGCAAAATTTATTCTCCCTGTTTTAATAACTGCTAAAGAAAGTTTAATTCAGGCTGATTTTCCAAGCACATGAGAGCAGCTATTTTGGTTTGTTTTGTGCTTAGATCATGTAGTTTCCACAAGTGCAATATCCAAAGACATTTCAGCTAGAGTACATGAAAGTAAGATAGAGGCATGCCAACATTCTCTCCACCTTACACCTATTGTAAATGCAGACAACTTCACCTTACACTTGTAACTCTCTCAAAAGTATGCAATATCTGTTGAGTGCCCCCATAAGTCTCTCCCCACAACACAAAGACATTGGGTCAAATAATTCTGCCTCCAAGGAGTGACAGCAGGACAGAGATGCC